>JAZGTJ010002027.1:0-20705 GCA_036877575.1 Botia almorhae
ATATATATATATATATATATATATATCGGTTTCCTGTAGCTCAGTGGTTAGAGTGTGGTGTCGACAACGCCAAGGTCAAGGTATTTTACATCTTTTGTACACAGTCTTTAACAAATAACCACATCCATATCGCAATAGAAAATGCTGTGGGTCTGAGTAACCTTTTTAAAACAGCCAGTAGTTATAACCTGAGACCTGATGCCTCTGATCAACTGATTCATTCTGCTACATGAACTATGATGTGTTTATCTGTGTGTTTGTCTCTGTACCAACCTCGTAATACTGTTGAAATACATTGTGGAGAAACAGAATATTTAAATTCAGATTTAAATTCCTGATGGTTCTACAGATGATTGTGATACAAACAACTGCTGTGAGTGTATGACAAAGCACAGAGGCAAACGGTTAAGGTATCCAGGATCTTGTTCAAACTCTGTCTAAACCACATCAAAACAAGGCCACATCACTGTCCCAACTCCTGCTGGGCTTATGGGAGTGTGCCCATGAAGATCAAGGAGTGACATTTCACGAAGAAAAAAATAAAGTACTAAGCACCATGATGACTCTCAATTATACACATCAACATTCCTCGACTCCTAATTGTGTGGAAATGCCAATGGTTAATGCTTCTGAAGTTCACAATGTGTAAACATGTTGTTGGATGTCTGTCTGGTTGGGGAAAATAAGTGTTTAAAGTGAAGCACATCTCTTTATCATTAATGCCGGAAAGCAACGTCAGACAACCAAAACTATAGGGTATAAATTTCTATATGCACTGCAGGTAGTTTGCAAAAGCTTTAACTCAGTAGGTTTGGTTTAATGATATGCAATTGACACTGCCACAGTATAGGCTATTACAAAAAAATTGCATATACTTGGAGGTCAAAGTTTTAAAAAACGCAACAGTCAATTAAAAAGAGGCACAATTAATAATGATGTTCTCCGCAGTCTTATAGTGGACCTGTAAGTTTACAGGTGAGAAAGTGATCACTAATTGTGTGGGTGAATAATTGCCCTAAACAGCAAATTGTCCTATAAAGTACAGGAATCCGGTTAAAAGGGTCATAATCGGTAGCACCTTGCAAAGACCCATCAGGAGACCTACACAAACACCTGGTGTTCTGCTCCTCATCTTCTGCAAAACATTTAGTGTGTGGTGTAACACCTCTGAGGTTCTGGTGAAGTGATTAGATGGATAGTTCCTGTTTAGGGAAAAGTGTTTATTGCTATGTTGACTAGACAGCGCCAGGTGATCCAACGTTTTGCAAACGTTGTTAAAGCAGTTTAAAGGAAAGGGTAAAAAAGCTACTAATGCTAATGGTGAAAAATCTAGTTTTTACCACATGATGCAAGGTATAGGATACTGGAATAAAACACAGAGGGCTTGATAGGGATCACGGCATATTTGTTTTATAGAATATGTAAAAAAGCATTATTAACAAAATCTTCCTGATGCGCTTTTGATCTTGAAAACATCTAGAACAATCAGTAAAAACTGCAGTATCCTGTGAGGACGGCATTCGGAAGTAATTTTGACCTTTGAACTTTAGGATGCACAGCAGGTGTGACCTGTGTCATGGGGTATGAAGTCTTACTGACAGTAATTAAATACCTTATTGGGAATGATTAATGCTTCCTGCCTCATCGCATGCAAAATGCAGAGTTGACTTAACTACTTGTGTCCGAGACATGTATGTTTAAGTTTTGTTCTGGAGTCCAGGACTGTTGAAGATTGATCAACTGAACCAGCAGTAGAGGAAGCTGTAGAAGAGGAAGTAGGGCACATTTTGACCTTCTCACCTATTGGGCTTTATGTCATAAAACCATTATGGGCAAAAATGTGAGGTTTTGTGTGGCCTGACCATATTCTAAAAAGATAGATCCTGCATGACCCTGTATAGGTCATACCTACAGGCTGTGAGTGGTACTAAGACACGCTCAAGTGCATCTGGGACTCATCTGTCACAGGTTCTTCCTTCAGCCTTGCAACCCATTATTTCTGCTGTTTATAATCATGATACCAAACCTGTATTTCTGTTGAACACCAGACCATCTCTTGGTGACCATCAACCAGCCTGTGACCTTTCCATAAAAGCCTTTTAAAAACCTTCTGAAATGTTCAAACGTCCATCTAGGGACCTCTTCTGCTCTCGCTCCTTCAGAAAAGTGCTTTGCAGCTGCAGATGTCTGCTTATCTCGTCAAGACCACGGGGCAATTTATTTTAGCCATTTTCAACATGCGCCAAACTCAGGACCCTGACTGAGTGCATAAATATTAGAATGAACAGACTTCCTTTTAGTGATTTTTGAAGTAAATGTCATAAATTATTAAGTGTAATAATAAATTGTGGAATATATTTTTTTGGGACATTGTGATTTGCGATTTGTTGATATATGTGTGTAAGCCATTATTTATTTTACTGCAGGTTCTAAGCATGTCCCTTCATTTTATGGTAAGGAAAAGCAGACAACCAAGAACTCAACATATTATGGCACAACCACGGAAATCTTAAATAAAAGGTTAGAGGTAACAACAAACAGTGAAAACAAAAAGATTTAGTGAAATATTCTGTGCTGGACTTGGCACATTCTCTGTTTATTTTCTTATAATTTTATAAGTATTTCTAAATGACACAATTAATAAAAGCCTTAAGAAGCCTTTTAAAAACAAAGTATATACAAAACATCCATTAAACACTCTAATGGCTGTCCAGACAAATAAACAGAGACAGATAAGTACTCAAAATATATTTGTGAATGACCTTTTATGAATTTTACCCCCATCTGACTATGTATGCACATTCTTACATGGAAATTAAGTGCTAATGTGTTCACCTTTGACAAGTGTCTTTTTGGGGACACGTAACCTCATTTTTTCATTTAGGCAAGCACCTTTTATCCCCATGAAATTTCTCAAGGTTGTCTGTTTTACACATTATGCCTCCTGTAGCTCACGGGACACATTCCATGGCTGCTCACAAAACCATTTCTCCTTGTCTCTAAAAAACTTAATCGCTGCAGTTTTTTCTTGTTCATGTGACAGGATGATCAGAATTTATAGTTCCAAATGTTCCATGATTCTTCTCAAGTCTGTGGTTTTGTTTGCTTATTTATTTAAATGTTTGTTTTATTAATTTCCAATCTCCAAGAATATTTATTTGTACTTATTTAGTCTTCTGATATTCTGGGAGATGTATCATAACGTGACTTAGATAAAAAGTCTTACCATGTTTCAAATAATTCGGCAAAATACATATTATAGGAATCTGTGCTTGAATAAGCTTTATCAAGATCTGCTATTGGACAAAACGTACACAGTAATTGAGACTACATACTGTAGGCAATACAAGGCATAGAAACATGGTGAAGGACACGTCTCTCAAAATGTGTATGTTACTGAACATGCATCTAAAAATAGGCCTTTTTTGCCCTGTTAAATCCTAGACTCTAATGTAAGAAGACATAAAATAAACTCAAATTAACTTAGATTTTAATATCTAAATTATTTACAAAATATTTTATGGTATTATTATTATTTACAACTATCTGTTGGCCAAATAGCCTATAAGTTTTCCACTCTTAGATTTTCTTTTGTAACAATGACTTTTAAGTCATTGTATCTAATATATGATATAAAAGTATTTATTATTTCATCTCAGTTGTTTGAGGAGGTCTGTTGTGACCAATACAACACAATACTCTTTAACTGTTCGGATAGATCATCGTCTTTAAACTGGTCATGTGATCTTATGTAATCATCTTATCAGAAGGGACGACCCACTACATTAGTGATGATCAAAATCAGAGAGTATAGCTGGGTTGTGTGATGGTGATGATGTTGTGGATGTGTTTACAGGAAACAGGATCGGTCCAGCTGTGCTGACTTCCGCTCCGAGCACAGAGCCTCATCAGGACGCGTTACTGTAATCAGGATCACTCACATTTAGCGAGTTTTTTTTACAGGGATCGAGTCCATCGACAGAAACGAGAGCACTGAGGTGACTGTGTGACTCTTTTGAGGTTTGTGTGCGTGTCTGTGTGGTTTTGTGATGCTAGGCAGAGGTATTAGCTGTCATGCTAGCTGTCATGTCATCTGTTTTTACGGTAGTGTCATCATCTCACCGCAAATTCCTTCTCTCGTAAACACGGTTGTGTTTCCTTGGTTGTTGTTTTATTTAAACCACGACCCTGTTTTATATTTCATCTTAGTTTGTTAGTATTGTTTAGGGTCAGTTAACGTTGACAGCAGTTGACAGCACGGCTGGACCTGAGCATCCGCTGCTCTATTAAACATTATGGGTCATATGAGACCATTTGTAAATTTAGATTTAAAGCACTTATGTTTAGTAGTCGTGTGTGTGTTTTTTAATTAGTTAAAAATTAATTTGTTTGATTTTGTAATCAGATAAACATCATTCACAATGTCAGTGACTGAAGGATTTAGATGTTCCTTCTGTTTCTGGTCTCATGTAGGTCATCAGTGAGTGCACGATGATTCAATTGCTGATGTAATTGTGTCTTTTATGCATAGTGATTATGTTACTGTAATTGGTTTGGGACCTAAACAGTCTCTGATTACTCCACAGTTGTTAATTGTACAGAATGACAAGGTCATTTTAATGCCAGTCCAGTCACCTATTATGTGATAGTTATCTGTGTTTTGCTTTTAGCCCCAATCTGACCTGTGTGTTTCTAAATAATTTAGTGGCAGTGATGGCTAGGACATTGGAATGATGCCTAACCTGTTATCAGTGTTTCAGTTGTCTGTTGCTTTTGAAGCTGTTTCATAACAGCGTGTGACACACTTAGCTGATGTGATCACATGTGAAGTCTGTAATCTAAACAAAGGTTTTGCTGTAAGGGAAGATTTATTTAGTTTGTTTGTATGTTAAATTGTTCAGTATTGACAGCAGCAGGGCCAGATTTCCTTACTAATTTTTAAATTCCTTCTCTGTTTTTTACACCTGAAAATGGGCATCCGTCTGTCCATCTGTCCGTTCATCCATCAGTCCACTTAACCATTGCACATTAAAAGTCAAAAATATGTAAGATTGTTAAAGTATCCAAAAATCACCTGCACAGTGTTATATAATTTGTTCAATTGCGCACTTACATTATCACAAATGTGATTATCACAAGTATTTGTAAATTCAGAGAAACTCAGTTTTAAATAGTGTCCCATCTGATGTCACCTGTCGATGACATAATATCCATGTTAGATTCTTTGTCTTTCTCTCTGTCTTCTCAGCTCTTTACATGACCTGCTATCTTCTAAACCTCTCTTACTCTAACTCCATCTCTCCCTTTGCTTCCTCTCTTTCACTTTCCCCAGCTTCTTTTCCCTCTCTTCTGCTTCCTGGAACCCTCTGCTGTGCTCCTGAATAAGGGAGACGCCATTTTCCAACAGCTCCTCCAGCAAGAGAAGCAGCGAGCAGTCCCAAACAGAAGACAGTGGACTCAATGGTACAGACCTCTAGCAGCTTGTTCAGCAAGGAAAAGTGAAGCAGCTTAAGTCCTGCTTCTGAAAGTAGCAACAATTCATTAAAAGCTTCCATGATGGCATCATTACCAGATCTAGTCAGGATTTCAGACCCGTGTTGATTTTGCTCTGTAAATACGCACGTTACCCTATAAATGTTCTTCAGTGTTGTACAGAGTGTTTGATAGTAACTATCCAGTAACAAGCTTTCTCTCCTCAGTTATGTAATAACTGCAGTGTAGCATGACAAAATGCTATATCGCTGTTTTATGTCATGTTGTATTGTACACGCAGTACAATGATACAGTAGTCAAACACAGCTTCTGAAATATCCTTTAGAAAATATCTTGTCTCTTTCTCAGTGATGAGTAGCGAATCAGTAATTTCAGATGGTTTCAGTGCATGTCAGTAAACCAATTGTATTAAATTGCTTTACTGATTCATTTTAGATGAATCATTCAGCCCTGTTTTCAGACCTTGCCTGTTACACTCATTCTGCTTATTGGAGAGGGGTATGCTATTCCCAAGTGATCAGACTTGCTATTTTGTGGCTTGGCTCACAATAAAATAAAAAAAACAATAGATTTTTATTGAAGACAGTTGTGAGCTATATCTAGGGATTAGACAATAATATAAACTTGGGGGCCAGTAAAAAAACACCAAAATTACATATTTAAAATTATTCACCACATTTTAGCATCATGACAGCAACTTGCATCCAGTTAAATCCAGCTAAATGCTGCTGTTATCAATTTCGGTTACACTTTATTTCGACAGTTAGTAAGTGGACATGTGCTTGCATAGTTACTTATGATGAGTAGACTGTCTGTTGGGGGACCTTCTTAATAAAGTGGGTTAAAATGTTTAAAGTGGACTATCGAAAATAAAATGTTACTGTAGTTTTGTGTTTTCGATTTAGTTACTGTACATAAACTATGAGCTAGGCAAGCTACAGTTACAAAGTTACTCCCCCATATTGACAGTTTTGGGGCAACAGAGGTTTGTTTTTCCACTTTTGTTTTTCCACTCATATGGAGGGGTCCATATGAAAACCTACCACTTATATTTTAATAATGAAAACAGTCTGGTAGTTCTTGAATGTAAGCTGCTGTAACATGAAAGCTATAGGCTACAGGTTTGTAAAACCATGACCAAATGACTAAACCATTCAGGAATCACTGTAAGAAAGTCTTTAACTGTCTTTAACTGCTTTGTTTGATGTCTGCAAACAGCACATTACAATTGGTGTGACTAGACTTAGACCCCCTGACCAAACTCTTAAATATAACGGGTGGTCTAAATTATGATGGATTTACTTAAAAGTGGTGCCATTTTTATGGCTTACAGTTCATTCCAATGATCTGAGGAACAGACCGGTGCTTGGCTGTTTGGTCAGTATGAAAGAGCTTGATTTCAGGTCGTAGTCTGGTCTAAATTAACGCTTATAGAACGTATAGTTCAAGCTCTAATATCTGATTGGATGAGTTGCGTTTAAAGCTGTTGTAAAATAGCCAATAAATGCACATCTGTGACCACACAGTTGAATTACTATGGCTACCAAAGTTAATAATCAAGCTACCAAAGTTCTGCCTTTAGCTAATGATTGTTATTGTGATTAAATAATTATGATATTATTGTGCTTATTAATTGGTTTGTAAAGTAATACAGTACGAACAATGTACTATCAGTTGTCCATTAGCATTTTAGTTTAATTTCAGTTTATTCCATTTTATTCATTTGTATGTCGTTCCAAAGCAACTTTTCTGAAAACTGTTAGGAGAGCACAGCCTTGTACAAAATTGGTTTCTTGGGACAACAGTCGGTCGTACTGTTCATCAGTCATTATACAAAAAAAATCCCCATAACAATATATAATAACCATTTACTGAACATTAGTGTCTTTTCACATCATTTTGTGGTAAGCACAGTGATTTTACCTCAATTAATTTTCACTGTTTCGTGTTGTACTTAAGAAGCTCCTTTTATGTAGTAAAATTGCTGTAATGGCTAGACGTTTTAATCTGCATCTGCATCATGGATCTAAATAATGAGTTGAGCTCAATTATTTTAGCTTTAATCATTTTGTTGCTTGTGTTTGCCTGCAGAGGGAGCCAGAGAGGGAGGAGCAGCTCGACCCCAGCATGCCTCCCAAATTCAAACGGCATCTGAATGATGATGAGGTCACCGGCTCTATTGGCAGTGAGAGGGTAAGAGAGCAGAGCACTGCCTGAGACAACAGTGAGTCAGTCTCAGTGATTCTAGAAGGTTCACCACTGTTAGATGACTAAAACTACTGTAGACAAATCTGTCCTCAATGTAGTCTTCAGGAAAAAAAATAAGTGTAATTATTTGGTCACCAAATTGAATAGTAAAGTAATAATTGTTTTGAAACCAGTTTTGTGAATACACCATCTGCCATTGGTTGAAAAACATAGTCCCGCCCCAAACCTACGCCATTGGTTGAGCCAAGGTTGCTACGTTGGGCATGTTGGGATGCTCAAACAAACAGCAATGTTTTGAAAGCACCACAGTGTTTACACTTGTTGGGGAAAAAAATCTAAAAATGGCAGTCTTTGCAAATTAAGCTGGGATAGGAGAAAGTATTTTAGCATCAAAACAGTTACAGACTTCAGCTGCAAATTATCAAGCGGTGATGACATCATGGACATGAGAGGTTTTAAGATGCTCTTAGCTGACCAGAACCAGGCCAGAACATATCTGGACTTTTAAAGCCCCAGCAGACCCTTGTGCTCTGTGATCTTATGTTGTTTATAGGAGGAGTAAATGGCCTCCACCCCTCATGTTGCTAAGTACAAGAGAACACAAAAATGCTTTCAAAATGCTTACATAACAAACACATTTTAAACTGCAGGGTTTTTGCTGTTATATATACCCATATACAACTGCAAACTTTCAAACTTGTGTGTATTTGACAGCAAGCAGCCTTAATGTTAGCATTGATAGACAGACTGAGGTGAGAGAGAAATACAGATGGAAAGAAAAACAGAGAGTTAATGAAAACCAAAATGTAGATGTAATGTCATTTTGCAGACAAAATAAAAAAGAGCTTGAGAGTGCGCTTGAGAGTGCGCTTGAGAGTGCGCTTGAGAGTGCGCTTGAGAGTGCGCTTGAGAGTGCGCTTGAGAGTGCGCTTGAGAGTGCGCTTTAGAGTGCGCTTTAGAGTGCGCTTTAGAGTGCGCTTTAGAGTGCGCTTCAGAGTGCGCTTCAGAGTGTGCTTGTCTGCACAAAAATTGCAGCTATGAATGTTGCGGATGGTTGCTGGGATGTTGACATACAGTTGTTAGGGTGTTCTGGGTGGCTTCTGGGTGGCTGCCAGCATTATTTGAATGCAATTTTCCCCTTCAATGCAATTTATTTTGATTCGTTGCCCATTTTATCATGTCTCAGGCAAAAATCAAGTCAGACTGTGTAGAAAAGTCAGCCACATGATTTAATTATACGCATGTGTTGGGTGCAAAAGTTTAAGATTTGGGTGTGTTCAAATACCTAACCTAAGTATGAGTATCACTATTAATAAATATGTATAAACAAAAAATCAGGCAGTGAACAAAGTAAGAGAGCAGAGCTTTTGGTGAAATCGTCAGAATTGTGAGAGGTATTAAGTGCCAGAAAGACTAAATATAATGTAACAGGCATTAGATCCCTCAGGGGTTTGTAAACGACTAAAGCTCTTCCTGAGAATCTGTCAGTACAGATCCCACTGTTGACATTAGATGCCTCCATTATCTGCCAGGTCTGAAAGACGAGAGAGGCTTACATTAAAACTTTCAAAGCCAGGAAATGATAACCCTGCTAGGCTGTTTCTCTTGGACACAACTACTGTCTGATATATGATTAGGTGACAGTGTTGGAAAATACAAACGTGCCATTCAAAAAAGTCTCCTTCAGTTTGCCTGGCATAGAAGCTAAAACTCATGAGCAGTGAGAGAAGACGAATGTGGACTACAGCTCGTAACTGCAGCTATACACGTGCTGGTTGTGTAACCGCCACTGACCGCGACCAGTGGAAAAGACCTTTTTTGTGCTCTCGTAAGGGCTCATAAATATCTGGAAATAAGCTGCCGCAACAGTGGTGTATGTTTGCAGCCAAAATGACAAATGTAGCATCTCAGTAAGTAATCATGACCATTAAAATAAATGGTTTATTCTGTCTATTTGAAGATTTTGTTGTTACAGTTTAGATGGTGATTGTTTAGGTATGGCGTGGAGAAACGTTGGTTCTCCAGAGAACGTTATAACATTTTTGTTTTTAAAGTCTCATTATAGGCATTCATGTATAAAAATAGCTCTGCATGCATGACACCTGTTCATTACAGGGAAAGAATTTCCATATAAATAACACACATTAACACAAAAACATTCAACACATTTATGAGTAATTGTTTTGTAAGTTACTTTTGTGACAAATTATTAAAACGCGGTGACTATTAATCTGACCTTTCTAAATAAAAAAAAGCAGTGCTGTTATGTTATATAATGTTTATCTGCTGTATGTATATGTGATTTGTAAACAACAGAGAAACTAGACTAGACTAATCTACTAGAACACACTAAAACAACAACAGATTTGACCTGAATCATTGAATCATCTCAAACCTATGGTTGGAGTAAGCAGTGCAGTTTCCTTTAAAAACCCATTATAGCTCTTTACTACTTTACTACGTACTGATGAAATGTATAACTTGTAATTTACAGTAGGTCGCTTTGGATAAAAGCATCTGCCAAATGCATAAATGTAAATGTACTACTTTCAAAATGCACAATGTATTCCTTTGGTAAACACTCGAGTTTTTCCAGGGTAAGTTTACATGGAATTGTCCAGATGGATTTTAAGAAGAGTATCACAGGTCTGGAGGCAGTTATGGAGTTATATAACATTAGTCATTGGGATGTTGAAATGATCCTGAAATTACAAGAACTAAATAAACTTTGGGCTAAATGCTTTCTGATCTGTGATTTAGTCCAGGCAATGAAACCAATCAGATGGTGCAAATACAGACCACATGGATTTGGTCGATATGAGTGGCTGTAAAAGTTCACGTGTCTTGTCCATCTGAAAAGTCTCCTTGTAGGAACATGTTTTGAACAACATTGTCCTCAGGTGAATTTTATCTGGCAATACTGCGTCACACATTGCGCCCTTCAAAGTTCACATTTTTCCATGGCAGATGGCTATATACTTCACAATACAATCTCTATGAGCCTTAGACTCACTTTTACGTCAGACACCTGGTTGTAATTCTGATAGAACATTAGATTAAACAAACCGTCCATTTGTTTGATCATCTTAACACCCTGATCTTCCAACCTTGCAGAGAAACCTACTAGAGGAAGACTCTGATGAAGAGGAGGACTTTTTCCTGTAAGTCCACTTTTCCTCTCTTCTGGATCTCATTTGACATCATTTGCAATAGTTTTGCATAATCACTCATGCGTTGACAAATAAACAGAACTTTGACATTTATTGTTGTGTGCAAACAGCGTTTCTGGCAAAGCTCTGTTTATGACTGTTTGTTTGGTTTCTAACATTGAATTTATGGTTTGTTTTAGGAGAGGACCTACAGGACCAAGATTTGGTGCCCCAAATGACAAAATTAGACAGTATGTATGGGTTTGTGCAACAGACACTGTATACACATGGTATATGAGTTGTGCTTCAGCTTACTGGTCCAGGTCTAAAGAGCCCACCCCCAGGTCTGCAGGATTCTAAACAAAATATTAGCCGAAATAATAGTGATTATTGTCTTGGCAGCCACAAATAATGAACAGAAGTTATTTTGTGAATAAGAAAGTTGAATTTCCAAGTAGTTGAATCGGCTCAGGTGAGGAATTTGGAAACAGATGTCTAATAACTTCCATTGGCACTGTGTTATGGATTATTGACTGTTCATCCGAGCACTGCCAATGTCGCTGCTTCTTGTGAAGTTTACGTAACTTCATACAGTGACATCTGTGCAAACACCCGCCCACAAACACATCTCGTATCAGAAAGGAGTCACTGTAACCATCTGGGTTTCTATGACACAACATAATATTTGCAGGCAAACATAAACACCAACTGCCAATATTCAAAATCTGTCCTTTGGTCCTGGCGTGGGTGAAGGTAGCCAGAGTGTGAGCTTTTCTTTGTGCTTTTTAGAGGTTTGGTACATAGTTATATGCTTCAGTAATTCTCCCAAAGGAAATTCAGTAGAGCTTCGCCCAGTGTGAGCAGCCGCGCCACACCAGGTTTATGTAACCATACGCTGCACAGCCAGTTAGTGGTGGAGTAAAGCATAAAAGAATGGAATTTAATAGGGGAACCTTGGAAGATCACGTTTTCCCAATGTTTTTGTTGTCTTTCCATGACGTCTTGAAACTTCGCGATTATATTGTTCATATCATGGGTTTTCGAAGCTCAGAATAACCACACGGCAGATACCTTCCCAGGTGCAAAAGGTGTGAGTGATGAGGCTTTTGGCGTACATCACAGGTGCGGGCAGTGTGTACTAGGCAGGTATCCAAGCAAGAGGTAAACATCCTTTTGGCAGTTCATTTAGAGGGTAACCTGTGTCCCAGGACGCATGCCAACCCTTTTACCAGATGCCGGGATGCAGCTAAATGCCTCACAAGCTGTTTAGTGTGTCTTTGTGTGTCACGTGTACAAGATCAAATATTTCAAACTATTTGGACGCGTCTAGCGCAACATTCACACCTCCTCCACACATTGCAGGGTCAACAGATCACAGTCTTAATGATATCGTGTTAAATCTTGCAGTGTTTACATAAGACAAATAGACTGTGCCTAAATTCTCCTCAAAATATTAGAGTCACGGAGCACAACATGTGCACCTAAGCTGTTAAAATGTTCTGTGTGGAATGAAATGGAAGTAACACATTGTTCTTTCTCTGATGTTGTCTTTGTCTTGGTGGCCCTCAGGGTGCAGTCTCAGGTTGATGAGGTCATTGATGTCATGCAGGAGAACATCTCTAAGGTGATAGAACGAGGTGAACGTCTAGATGAGCTGCAGGACAAATCTGGTAAGAAGGATGCAGACAGTTCATTAACATTTTTGATTCACCCATTTATACACAATTGACAGTAACAAAAAATGTGCAATATGACCTCGAATGTTCCCTGAAAAATCAGCTAAATTCATTTGAATGTTGTGCATTAATGCTAAAAGAATAGTAATTCAAAAGAATAGTATATTTAAAAATGTGTAAACGAATGCAATTATCCCAAGTATTTTTAATGTCCACTCTTATAAAAAAACCTTATAATTCATCATACCTGAATCTCCAGTGAGTCATGTCCCATTTCTGTTATTATGTTTGGGAACATCCTGGGACATATGGCCAGGAGACATTTTTTGGTAAAATTTCCTGTGCCCCACGTGTATTTTCCTCATTTTAGACACCAGATGTGAGAAATAAACCAAAAGTGTGCAAAAGATGTTTGCAGATGGTTTTGTCTTGGCTGAGCTGAAAACTGTTTGGTAGTTTTACAGTACATTGAAAAAGATATAATCCAACCCCTGAGCAGCAAGACCAGTGAGACCATTTAAATAACGTAAGGTCTGGTCCACGAGCAGCTTTTTTAGCCAAGTACTGCCCACAGGAAGAGACTGTCTGACCAGCATATTTTGTTTTGTGTGTTGTTTACCTGCAATACATTATACCACAATAATTTTTAATAATACATTAATAAAACAATTCATTTATTAAATAATGGCAAATCAGAATGTAGGGTAAAGACTGAATCTCCGATAAAAAATTGTATAGATTTCTCACACATAATTAACGTTTAGTAATTTAATGTGGAATGTTTTCCAGTATGCTGCCCATGGATAACAAGTTCTCTTGCTCTGTGTTTAAAAATTCAGATAATCTGGATCATTTTTGTCACACTAATACATGAAAGCTTTTCCTGTGGAAGTCAAAGCAACACATTGCTGTTCTGTTTCATAACAGAGCTTCTCCTTTTCAAGGCTTGCAGATGGAGAACAAGTAGCTTTATAGTGTAACATCTGGCAGACATTGTCACTTACAAAGGGGAATGTTTTGCCATGTGTGCTGCTTGTGTGCATGCATAAGACTGACCATATGTTTAACTAAACAATATTATTATGTTTGCATGTTTGGTTTGCTTATTCTGTAGATGAAATCTTACACATTTTACACATTAAGGACAGTTACATAAGATGTGTTGAGTAAGCAGTCTTCATTATTTTGCTCTTTGTATGTGTCTGGGCAACAAACACATTCAGCATCTTTTGTATTGTTGAAATGCGACAGCTGAGTTTGATCTAAGCTGTGAAATACTCAATAGATTTTTTTCATTGTACTAAAAGGTGTGTTTTTAGGCCGCCCCACATGTTACCGAGCTGTAGTATCCCAAAACAACATTCTAAAACTCAACAAGCATCACCTGATGACAGATTATCAGTAATCAAACAGTCTCCGTTGAACAAGAGCTTATGTAATCATATAATAGCACACAAGACCATGAGGGATGTTCTACAAAGACATTGAAAGTCCACCTTTTTGTTGATGTCTATTCCCATTTGTGTCGCATGACTTTCAGAAAGCCTATCAGATAATGCGTCTGCATTCAGCAGCAGAGCCAAGCAGCTCCACAGAAGGATGTGGTGGAGAGACATGAAGGTGAGTCCTCCACACTGAATGATCTACAACTTCTGAAAAGCTTTTGATTAGTTGTTGAGTTTTTTTTGTGAAATCACAGTTTATTTACTATGTTTCCTATATGTTGATGATGAAATCGGGGTGGTTGCAAAAACTCTTACACTTTCATATGTTCTTACCAAGTCAGACAGCAAAATTACATAAGAAAAGCTACAGTAATCATTTGTGTTCTGAGTGAAAATCTAAACATGCAAAATCAAACGGCTCTTTGGTGGCTTTCTGTATTTTAATCTTTTGAACAACGAATTCCCAAGAATTGTTTTTTAAAGAGACCAACGTGAAATCTGCAGACCAAAGAGTTAAAAAAAACATTGTACTTCATGTAAATGTTTGGGGCTAAAGTTTTCATTTGAATTTTCCATTTCTTCTGTATGGTTATTGAGT
The DNA here is from genome assembly GCA_036877575.1 of Botia almorhae. NCBI lineage: Eukaryota > Metazoa > Chordata > Actinopteri > Cypriniformes > Botiidae > Botia > Botia almorhae. Next base: position 14,570 of record JAZGTJ010002027.1, read on the forward strand.
CTTTTAAGGCACTGTAATGTATTTTGCTCTTTAATCAAAAATACTATTGTAATACAAATGTTCTTTTTTGATTATGTTCTCATGTCTTTAGATGAAAATGATTGTGGCGTTGGTGGTGGTCATCCTTCTGCTTATTATAATCAGTAAGTATGCATAAACACAGAGAACTTTGAAGCTATATTAGTTAATATTGTTTTGATGCTTAAACTAATCTATCTATGTATCTGTGTAAGTTATTGCCTGTCTCATGTATTTGATTTTCCTCTTCCATGCAGTTCCTGTGATTTTGCGGTATCGCTAGTGTCTGGCAGGGAGGTTCGAGGCCTAATGTTCTCGTCCTCCCTGTTCTTCATCGTCATTCTGCTGTCATTCCTCCGAACCAGAGGGGGGCGCTGCACAGAGTTGGGCTGCCTACTGTGTTTGCCTGTTTCGGCAGAGTCTGAAAACATAACGAACTGAGGCAGAGTATAATTTGTGTTTATGTGAGAATATGTGCGTGTGTGACAACACAAAATTATAAGCTCGCACAACATTGGCACAACACTGGTGCAGACCTATCTCTTGTATGCACACATACACAAACCTACTGTAATGAAACAAAAACATGAAGGCTGTTTTGTTATATATGCATTCAATAACACAAAGACACACTTTTAGCCCTGTACTTTGTTATTGTCTCCTGCATAGTTAATTAGAAGCTAAAGCTCACCTGCGTAAACCATGACACGTAGATACACATTTAAAATTAAACAGAATCTATTTCCCACTTAAATAGGTCTTTGGAATATTGTCTTCTCAGGAGGGTGGGGCAAGTCAGGGAAAAGGGGTCAGGGGTCTTACAGATCTTACAGGGAAAAGGGGTCAAACAGATCTTAAAACATGATGATGTCACTCTGCACTGCAGCTGTGGTCTCATCCTGTGGTCTGTATAACTTAATATTTGCTGCTATTACCATTTTCTCATAACATTTTCTGACATTTATTAATTGGTTAATTTTTAGTTATTTTTTGTTATAAGAAAATGGTTTTTTTTCACAGATTATCGTGCTTCTGTTAAGGTTGTAATTATTATCTTTACTGGTGTCATTTTAACTGCTTGTTGATTGGTCAGTAATGTAATAGATGTGCGTGATGATGATTGAGTGAAGATAACCTTAACATTATTTTTTAATTTATTTGTAAATATCCATTTACAAGTCAACATTGGCTTTGCTTATACATTTGAAATAAAGTGATTTTAAAAGGCATATGATCTCTGTATATGAGGTGTCTTCAAGTCAACAATATTATCCCTGGACTCTAGCGGTCCTCTTAAAGTCATTTGTGTGTTTATTTACAGTCTATGCCCGTTTAAACTGTGAAATAAAAAATTAACCTTGACGGCCAACATTTGTAAGCTCAAAGACTCTAGCTTCAGCATTTGAACGTTATTTTACAAAGCTACAGTGATAATTTGTTGTTGAAAATCTAAACATATCAAATGGCCCTTTGGTGGTTTTCTGTATTTTAGTCTTTCGGACAATAAATTCCCAAAATTCTTTTTTTTAAAAGACACAGGCTGTATCTGCAGACCAAAGAGTTAAAAAACATTATACTTTGTGTAAATGTTTGGGGCTAAAGTTTTCACTTGAATTTGCTGTTTCTTCTGTATGGTTATTGAGCCTTTTAAGGCACTGTAATGTATTTTGCTCTTTAATGTTGAAAATTATCCCCCTGGTCAAGCACTTAAGGGTTTGATTTAAACACAAGCTCCTGAGTTTTACTCCTTTAGATCTGTTTTTATCCTCCTGTATTACTCTCATTGCATTCCTCATATTTTGCCTTTGGTCTTTCAACTGCCTTTTCCCAGTGTTTTTACGTCTGTCTGTTCTTCTCATTTCAATCATGTGCTTTTGGTTCCCAACAGTTTGCTGAGGCTGATACACCCTTCAAACGTTATAGATGGAATATCAATGAGCTTCGTTGTGTTTAAGGCTCTGCATTCGTTTTAATTTCCCATGAATTCCCATCTCTGTATTAGTCATCGCTTCCAGTGAAGTCAGAGTGTATCAAAAGTTAATAGTACTAGATTAATTTAACACTATCTGAAGAAAAGGTGTTTGCCCAGGCAAAACTCACTGCCACAAAGCTAAGATGTTGTGGGTGGTTGCCTGAGGGTTGCTATGTGGTTGCTTAGTGAGGTGTTGCTAGGGTTGCTAGTTGATCTCTATGCTAGTCAAAATCTAACCTGTAAGGTTTTGTGCAGGTATGAATAAAAGCGTTTGGAACACATTTATTTCTAACTTATGTGTTGCTGAAAGACCGTGTTGATCTGTTTTGCGTCAGTAAATTCCTCAATCAGCCGTCAAACGCTGACACAACGAAGAGTGTCTCTCATTAGTTCCGTAACTAAGGATTTGTTCTTTCTTTCATTCCCTAGGCAAGATATCCTAATTGTGTTTTTATGTTTGTGTCCCGTTCATTTTGTGATGTTGTGCATGTTCTCTCAGACCTCTGCAACACAGGCAACCACACTGCAATACTGAGACAGTGGCAGATGTTTAAATGTTTGATACAGATCTGCAGGTCTGAACTTACTGAAAATGTTCCACACACACAAACACACACACACACACACAAGTTTGTTTCACTATATTAGTGTGTACATCTCAGACTTCCTTTGTTTTCATATAATGATATTTTCCATCGCTTAACTCTACTGTTAAACTTAACCTTTACATAATTTAGTTGACAAAGCAAATGAGAAATTATTAGAGCAAAATCTGATTTTGGCAGATTTATGAAGTTTTCAAAAAGTGAGAATGACAGTTCATAAAATTTGTAAGGACATTTTTTCAAAAATTGGCCCTCAAAAATACAGCCAAACCTTTACCCACAAACACTATTTTCTGTATTCTTTTGAAACAGACCATGAAACAAAGATTTTTGACCCCAGTATCCTATTTAACGATCTGTGGACAGTTCACACGAAATGACGAAAGCTTTGATTCTACATTGTCAACAGATCAAATGAATACAGGCGAGTCCACTGTATGTACAGTGTACATCCAGACATCTCCAGTTACAATCTTCCAAACAAAAGAAACATTGATTGACAGAATGATTTAGTCCAATTTGCAAACATAGTCTTGTAAGCACAGTCCTGGTCTTTGCTTCCATCAGCTATAAATCTGATGTGGTAACAGGGGAAGTGAGAGGGTGAGAGCTCTAGGGTTAGTCCTGAGGAGAGGTCAAAAGGTCAATAGTGAAGGTGTTGAAACCAAAAGACATTAAAACTTCTAGTTATGTACGCTGACCCTTAAAGTATTTGATCATTTAAGCCTCACTTGAGCATCATTGCATAAGATAACAAATGAAACTGTCCAATGAAATTCATTCATTTGTAAGTGCTACATAAGCGTCTAAATACTTTTAGGTCCAGTTTTAATAATACTGAAATAAGCACATTTCTTTGGTAAGCAAAAAAGAACATCAACATCATTGAAAAGGAACAGCCCAGTTTTTTTTACATACTTTCTTGTCTTCCAGTTAAATATATTTTGTTTGTATTCTGCTGACACAAAGAAGCTTGCTGTAAGGATTACACATGTAACTGTTTGTGTGTGTTGTTACTTTATTGTTACCTCAGGTTTGTAAATAAATATAGTTATTAAATATCTGTATAACTAGTGGCAATAGTTTCACCTTGGAACCTGGAAGTGAAAAAAATCTCATTAAATATGTGGTTTACAAGGACACAAAGGTCCATTATGATGTGTATAACAATGTAAACATGGGTTATGGGGACGCTTCCTGTGTCTAAACTGCCAAAAGTTTTCTGTGAGGGTTTAAGGGTAGGATTAGGGGACAGAATACAGTTTGTACAGTAAAAAACCATTACGTCTATGGAGAGTTCTCATAAACCACATGTCAACATCTGTGTGTGTGTGTGTATACACAGTCTTTGCCTGTTCACTTACACTAATGAAAGCAAATGGAGAAAAGTGGTCAAGAGAGTCATGGGACATTTTTAAGCAAACAAGTTTATAACAACTGTCAGAAGCGGGGCAGAGTATGTACCTGCTTTAGTATTTGTATTACAAGAACCAAAAATGCATGACTTTGTTGTTCATTCTCATTTCCAGGTTAATAAATGTATCAGAACCTTGTTGTTATTATCTGAAGAGCTGAGGAAGACATTCAGACACACAAACAAAATGAACGGCCACCATGAAGGGTAAGAAACATTCCAGTACTCGAGTCCTGAAGCACCTGGGTCATATTATAGATTAAAGAGTGTGTGAAGGTCCTGAGCCAGTTTTTACAGGGCAAACATTCGACAGATCTAGTGAGAAAAAATTGAGAGGCGATGAATTCTAGATAGGTGAAGAATGAGAATGTTCTTATACATCTACATGAGAAAGAGAGAGTGAGAGAGAGATAGAGAGAGAGAGAGACTGTAAATACAGAGGGATTGTGAAGATACTGATAAGTTAAAATTGATGCTGGTATTCATGTTACATTAAACTGTTACAGATGCTGTCATCAGGATTTGTAATATTACTGATAACATTCCCCCATTCCCAGAACTCCACACGTAAACCAACACTATGAAACCAATCCAAATTTATCCCCTTCCTAGCAGCTTGTGTCTTGGGTACCCCAGAGCGAGATTCCCTAGCAGTGACTCTTCAACAGCAAACCGATACACCACAACACCCAAATTAGAAAGTAAAGAGAGGTATGCACCCCCCACGCACCCAATGGTCACCTTCTGCAACACACACATGCACACATACATTTACCTCACTATCTAAAAATGAACCTACCATTGAGTTTTATTGTTTTTTTTATAAAATAATGTTATCTTGACAAATTCTACAAACTTGGATTAGGTTTTACTTTTTAAAATCTGTAACTTTGGTAAAGGTGAGCATCACTTTCCCATTAAAATGACAAGAGATTAATAAAGTTCAAGTATTTAACCTTTGGAATAATCATTTTCCTAAAACAAACAAAAAATAAATATATATATCCTTTATATTTTTTTAGTTTTTACATTTTAAAACTTGGACATAAACCTTGTGTTCACCTGTTATCATGCCTGCATTCCTGCACACACAGCTAAACAAACCTCTCGCAAACTGCCCCACCCAAACTCCGTTACACCCTCCAAAATGGGAGGCAAATAAAAAAACTTTGAAATGATCTTTTAATTTGATGGCGAATCCCTATAGCGCACAGCATCCTGCCCCTCCCACAGTCCCTGTTCCGATCTCTCCCTCCTTCTCTCTCTGACTGTATAAATAAGACACAGTGTAACATGCCCAGACTCAGAGAAACTGACTCCAGACCTGAAGACAATCAAACATATCAACCACCAATCACAGCGAGAAGCTCTGAGACCTCAGCCGAGAGGAAGAGTGAAAAGACTCGGGTTAGAAAAGTCATCAAAGGAACGTCAAGTGAGCCGCTCTGATTACTCTTGTGAGGTGCAGGGGAAGGAACAGATTAGTGCTGGTTGTAAAGGAGACAAGGTAGACAAGTTATCACTAGGGTGAATAGTTTAACCTCTATAAAACGCTTCCTGGAGAAAGAACATCAAATATAGACAGAAACAAGTCTCCAGGTTTTTGCAGTCCACCTCAACATGTGGTTTTTGCCAGTATTGTGTCTTTCCTGCCTGCTGGTGGGCACCCAGGCTCAGAGCAGCGCTAGTTTTCGCCGGGCAAATGACCGTAATGGTCGTTGTCAGTACAGCTTCACAGTGGACAGTCCCTCAGAGGCCAGTTGTCCATCACTGGGTTCCAGCACCGAGATGGAGTCCCTGAAGTCTCGTCTGGGGCTGCTGGAAGCACTGGTTGCTCGTCTGTCTGGAGGGGAGGCCGTGCCAGAGTTCTCACAAAGCTCTGTATCTCAGTCAGGCCTCCAGGATGCTTACGACCAGGCGATGGACGAGAACGCCCAGCTCCAGAGAGATAAACAAAGACTGGACAGACAGGTCCAGGATCTCCAGAAGAGGGTGGAAGAGCTCCGTCAAGAGGCAGAGAAGCTGAGAAGCAGACCCTGCATGCAGCAACCTCCTTCCAGAGGGCCGAAAAATGACAACAGCTTCAGACCAGAATCAGGTGAGTACTGACCACCACGTGTCTGAATT
>JAZGTJ010002027.1:20781-46617 GCA_036877575.1 Botia almorhae
TATTTATGCAACCAAGTTTGTTCTTTAGCAGTCAGATAGTTGTGTTTTTTAAATATATACTTGTAAGTGATGTGTAAGTCTAATATATATAATATATAAAGTATAATAATAAAGTGAGAAACAACTGGAGTACTTAGTTAGGGTTTATCTGCCCAATATTGTTCCTAATGAAAAGCATGTGACCAGTCTACTGTTGCTATGGTTACCTCCCCATGATGATTTTATTTTTATTTAGTGCCAGACTAGCCAAAATATAGCTTGAGGTCTAATTTATGATGTTATTAAAAATGTTTAAAAAGGTTTAAATGTGCAATTTATAACATGTAGAATGTACAGCTATTTAAAAACTATTATACTTGTTTATACTTGGGGTTCATATAAAAAGGCTGATCAGACCCCTCCCAACACACACACACACACATCCGAGCTGTTTTTATTATAACCACTCCACAAAGTTGTTAATGAGAAGGTTATGTATTGACGCACCTTAGCGGTCAGTTTAACAGTGGCGCAACTTGTAAAGAGGTGAGCTATCTGAAGGGGTGTGACTGGCGCTGGCAGTCACCGGCACAGTAGAACAGACCCTTACTGTCTCTGTGCTTTATATTCACAGTATGAGTGATGCATTACTGTGTGTACTAACAGGTGAGGAGATATTTCTGATTGCAACTCCTGAAACATATAAAAACATATACAATAAATATATATGTGTGCGTGTTTGTCTATGTATATATATATCCTATGATACAAGGCTTCTCGTACCCTATTCGTTTGTCCACCTGATTTGTTTGATTATGTCTGTTCCGCTCCTGGCACCTGTGCTCAGCACCACAGTTTTTCACATGTGCCATACATCATAAAAAAAAAACAGGAAAAATAAAGTGAGGAGTCGCTCTTTGCAAACGGAAGATGCGCTCAGCACCTTTGACTGAAAGGAAAACAGACCATTTGTCTTGCACGTGTTCACCCACTTGGATCATGGTGATACTGCTTTGCTTTGTGATGCACAGTCGCTAAAACATCCTACCATACAAACACATAGCTGAACAAATTTTAATTTGCCAATATCGCCAAACCCCCCAAAAAATGACGTAAATGCATTGAGCGACATGTTGTAAAGAGAGATGTGTCGTATAGCTGTACAGTTACGACAATATCTGCTGTGTATTAAATTAATTTAATATTAAATTATTAAATCACGCGTGTGTGCGCGAGACAGACGGAGCAGTGCGCAACGACTTCTGTACAGCAAATAAAACAATCCATAAAAAAGTTATTTACGGGCAAAACCTCCTGAAGAAGCTTATTTTGCTATCTATTATATAACTGTGATCCGTTTTATCCACATTATATTCGTTTGTTGTCCGTGTAGCGCGAGTATTGCAGAAGCTCCTTTCGTTTTGTTATTCTGAAGAATGACACGCAGACTTTAGATTCACACAGAGACTCAGTGCAGGAGAGACTGAGTAAAAAAATAATTTAATTTAATAATTTAATTTAAATCTAAAAGCATATAACGTGATGTCAGCTGTAATTCACAGTCAACATATAATTTTCTGTGAAAATTAATACCTAAAACAGAATCGCATTGTTATTTACATATCTAGATTAAACAAAGGGAAGGCGAACAGGTATTATTAACAGCTTAAATATTGTGTGTTAAATGAGTGTATCGGTGTATCGCAGATACTCAGGGTTGCAGTATCCGTACCGGACATAAAAAGTGCCACCCTTAGCCAAATAGTATGAAAATGTTTTAAACATATAGCTGCGCAACTAGAAATAGACTTTGCTATATATTAAATTAAGAATCCTGTTCCGATTCAGGCAGATGTATGTTATCAGTCTCACCTCATTAAGAATGAATGGGATACAGAACTTATACTCCAAATGCACTTCCTCTGGAGATCTGTTTTGGAAATCTTTACCCAGATGTTTGCAGATGAGTATAAGTTCTCCATGAGGATTAAGAGTTGGCATCTGCTTCTTAACTTACTGTTGCAAAACCCAAAATCATTCAAATAGTACAGCAACGGCTCCAAAGGCTTAAGATAGGTAGAAAAGCTTTTTGAGGAAATTAGCCTGCAACACGCTACCAGCTGGTTCAGCGTTTCTGAAGTTCTGCATGATCTGTCTGATATCCATTGGGCATGATACATAGATATGCATGGGGACACACAAATAAACCTCAGGAATGGCATGCTTTTGTTGCCTCTTAGTGAAGGATAGATATGTGCCCATAATCATGTGTTGATTATAGGGATCACGTACGGTGAACAACAGATCCTTCCACTGCGGGTCTGAGCAAGAAACCATCAGTGCTAATTTCTAATGTCAAAGCAACCAGTCAAAGTCAGCTTCCAGATGTTCATGTCTCTATGTGTAATCTTAGCTATTATGAAAGCCTGTAAACATGTTAGCGCCTCATCGTCTATTAATGATAAAGTGACAGCATGGCTTGTCATGGGGACTAACCGAGCCAATTTAGTTGTTGGGCAATATAATGACGGTCCAATACACAAAGCGGCCATATTGAGGATAATGTGAGTGTAGATAATACACAGTTGTTCAGATAATAAGCGTTGTGTGGGATTTTTCCACCATTAGCAGCACCAAAAAGAATAACAATTTCCAAACAGGTTTCCAAAACACTCCTGAAACTCCCATAACACCCTCTCATTCCATTGTTCTGACAAACAAGTATCCTCGACAAACAACTGGTCTTGCCACAAATTCATCCCATTGGTTGAGTTAAAAGTTGTAGTAATAAAGTAATACAGGATAAGGCAGTAGAAAGTTTTAACATAAAAAACATTTTTTAATTGAGATTAACCAGGGTGTGAGAATGTGCGCCCTGCTGGAGTGCACGTCTGCATTTGGGAAGTGTAATGGGAGGTCCAGGGTCTGGCAGGCTCCGGGACAGCTGGAAAACTACTCAGAGCTGTTTATTTCCTTCTGTTAGATTCCTGACTGTCAGTAGAGCTGCCAGCCCCTGAAACCATGGCCCTCTCAGACAGCTGATGATCAATACCAACAGAGAGCTCAGCCTAACATCCTATTTGCCCTCTTCAGACTTTTGTCTTTATACTCTGGGTTACCAGTCTACCATTTAGCTCAGTTACGAGTTCATTAACATGGCAGGTTTCTATTGCTAGTCACATTTATAATCTGAAGAAATTCCATAATAAAGGACAATGAACAGTCCCAGATTGTTCAGTTTATATTTTGTCCTTGCCTTTCAGGACCTGTGCCCTCTCAACTGGTATCCAGACCGGGTAATACACAAGGAGACCCCGGCAGATTATTAGGTAAGGGGTAACACACACGATAATGACCCTTACACAGACCTAAATGCATAAAATAAATACAAAATGAATTCAGCAAGCTTTATTATGAAAGCTGTTTTTCATTCAAGATTACTTTGAGAAAGAAACAAGATATGATAATCTTGTGGACTTCAACACCTTTACATGCACATCTCAGTTCGAGTGTTTCTGCCCTTCTACTGCTTTGCTCTCATAGATCCTGCATGGCATTATGAGAATCCAGGATATCAGGAGCTGACAGCCGTGGTGACTGAAGTTTCTGCCCCAAATCTGGATGGCCCACCAGACATTACAGGTGAGAATGACACACCTCAGCTTAGCCCTTCACAAAGAGCCTCACAAGAGTAGATGTCCTCCAACGTCCTCCATACTACCAACTAGACTGTCAAAACACCTTTGATTTAACATGTTCCTCATCCCAGGAACCTGAAGATGTAATACCAGGCACATCCCGGTCATTCCTGCTACAAGCACTAATACTGCTATTTTTACCAATGTGTCTAAAACAATCCATTATATAAAAATAGTCATGTATGTTTAGCAAGGCACCAAAATGGTAATGCGGATTACTTGACAGGACCATGTTGATAAAGACAGCTAGGTTTTACAATTAGTCTGCCAAGTATCCTCTAGCCAAGCACCCATTGCCTACAGGGTATTTAAGGAAAGGGTAAGTTTGCGTCTAATTATGTACACCACAAAAAATGGTGGAACAAGGTGTGTCCTTCCTTCCTTCATAAGCCACAATTAGCAGCTGCAGTTTGATCAGGTCTCATTTCAACCTGTCAATTTCATTGGCTTCTTGTGAAATCTTCATGTTTTCATAATGTGTAATTCACTGCTGGTTTCCTTAATACACAACCTCATGTGTTCCCAGGTTGTGGTGACCTGGTGTGGGTTGGAGAGCCTGAGATGCACCGTAAGTCTGATGGTATTTCTGGCAAGTATGGAGTCTGGATGCAGGATCCAGAAGCCAAGGATCCTTATGGTCCAGAGATGGTATGGCGCATCGACGCAGTGGGCTCTGATGTCCGTCAACTCTTTGGGTACGAAAACATGGACCAGCTCACACGTGGCTTCCCCACCAAGGTCCTCCTCCTGCCAGAAGCTGTGGAGAGCACTGGTGCCGTCATGTATGGGGGCTCCTTGTATTACCAACGCAGACTCAGCCGCACACTCCTGAGATACGATCTGCTCTCTGAGAGCACTGCTGCACGCCGTGATCTTCCCCATGCTGGCTTTCATGGCCAGTTTCCTTACTCTTGGGGTGGCTACACAGATATTGACCTGGCAGTAGATGAAAATGGCCTCTGGGCCATCTACAGCACCAACAAAGCCAAGGGTGCCATTGTTATCTCCCAGCTGGATCCTAACAGCCTGGAGGTGAAGGGAACCTGGGAGACCAATATCCGCAAGACAACAGTAGCAAATGCTTTCATGATCTGTGGCAAGCTGTATACGATTGCTAGTTACACCTCACCAAACACCACTGTAAATTATATGTACGACACAGCAACCAGCCAGAGTAAAGCCATCTCAGTGCCCTTTAAAAACCGTTATCGTTACAACAGCATGGTAGATTACAACGCTGTGCAGAGGAAGCTATATGCCTGGGATAACCATTACATGGTATCTTACAGCGTGAGGCTGGGAAAACAGGAGTAAGGTGGCAAGATCAGCGTAAATTTCCGTATTATCTTGCTTATAGAAGCATTTTGTGATGTTTTACCAACCAGTGATGTAGCTATTGTAGGATTTACTGACAATCCAACATTAGGCAAGAATAAATCAAAACCATTAATATGCTGATGGCATTAATAATACAGCAGTCAAATTTATATATACATATTTATATATATATATAAATAAATTAGAGCAATAACATTTTTCTGACAACTTTAAAGCACTAAACACAGCACACAGCAACCTAAAATAAAAGACAGTACCAGTCAGTTTGTTTCAATACCAGTGACTACATATTTTTTTATCTTTGTCTGCGACGCTCATAGTGATCAAAGGTCCGTTTTTTGACCAACAAATTCCAAATGCATGAAAGTGTGAAAGTGAAAGCATAAACTATCTGGTCATGTATCATAACAGGTTTTTAATGAAATAAGGTTGCATTTGTTTATCCCCAGTGGATTTGACAATTGATATGTTAATAGAGAAACTATTTTTCTACTTTTGTAAGTAATGTCTTGTCTGTTTGTTTATAGCACTGAATATAGGCTCAAGAAAGAGGAAAAATGACAGAACTGCCTTTTAACTGAGACTGTACAGATGGGTATACACCTTAAGCCTAACTTTTTTGTTACTTGCTGTGCACATGCCCGTAATCTATGTTTATCTATACTGGCGTAACTATACAAAACATTTTCCAGTCTGTCTCTTTGAATTTGCCTTTAAGACGTACTCGTGCCGCTTGAGATGCTAAGATCTGGGATCTTGTAGCTACAGAAGTGTATTAACTTATATGCAAATAAACTTGGTTAAATGATTTCAGCCTGTGTGTTTGATTGATTTTATAGATTTATGAAACTTGGATCTCTTTATAAGTTTATTTTACGCATGGTAGATGCAATGACATTATGGGGCAGACCAACAGCTCCCAGATTCCAACACTGTCACATTATATCATAGACACTGAAACAGAGAAGTCAAAATAGAGCAGAACAAATAAGCACAGCTCAGTTTAACAGCATATTATTTTATTAGTTTCTGTAACCAAACCAGGAGAATGTAAATAAGACCTTACATATTTTAATACAGCGATTTAACCCCTGTACAAGTAAAATAAAAAACCAATTCCCTCTCCTCCCCTTCTGCTTGTAGTTTCTCGTTCCTACTAAACAAACAGGAAATGGGAGGGCCTTACTGAAACCCTTGTTCATCTGCGGCCCCCTTTTTTGCGATAGCAACCAAGGAGGAGTGGTTTAGAAAAAGACCTTATAAACTCAGACCTATGGTCACCATAACAGAGTAGTCTTTTTTGCTCAAACATTTGTGAACCTCTGTTCAATCACTGAATCACTCCTGCCGCCCAACCCCCTACTGAATCTGGCTGCCTCGTGTTGAACGTACATTCGTCTAAACCTACAGCTACGGTTTTAGTATTAAACCGAAATGGCTTGACCACTCGCCCCAACCCAAACCCCGCCCCTCCTCTGCAGTGATTGGTCAGGAGAGTCAGAGCTGGTCAGCAGCATGGTTGGGAGCTTTGTGGAGAGGCTAGAAGGTGAAAGACCAGAGTAAGTTGAAGAAGTGGGCGTGTCTACATCTGTCCTCACATTCACAGGAAAGGGGAGGGGCTTAAGCTTAGGACACATCAAAACATACGCCTGGTCTGGAGGAACCGTTTACGAAAAGAAAATATTCCATCAATTCAATCTGTTGACCAAGCAGTCAAAATCATATTTATCTAAAAGGATTCAGGCCGTTCGATGCCTGACCTTTGGCTAAAAATAAGGTTCTTTGTGTACACGCACAAACACACACAATCTCCGATTCTTGCAGGCATAGACTACCGAGAAGGCAAGAGGGAAGGCTCACAGTGGAGACAGCAATCAATGAAGAAATCAGACACATCCATAATCAAGTCCTAATCTGATGCAATGATGTTCTGTTTTGTTAAGGCCAACACATGCGGTTGAGGTGAAACTATAAAGAGAAACCGATCAATGCAGATGTGTGCACATGGTAATGATGTGATGACGTGAGCGTACACATGTCCCCACATCTCTATTGCCATAACATAAGTGTTGCTTCAGAGAAAATAAAGAGGAACAGAAAGTACACGAAAACGTCTTCGATCAAAAAATGGAACATCGGCCTTCTTCAAACATGTTTTCTAAATTATATTGCTCTCAGCAGCATCTGTAATTCATGATGTCTACCTTCATTGTTCACTGGAGATGTACAGTTCATACAATGGAGGGGTGCGTTCGACTTAATGCCAACCACAGCGGAGGAGAGAACGGATGGACTGATAAAATGAAGAAAAGGTCACAGTAAATGTGAGAGACTGCACAGCACCTCGTAATAAACCTCTCTACATGTTACTTTTGCTTTCAGGTGCTGTAGAACAACACCATTATCAGGTGCATCCCTCCATCTGTGTGTCCTTTCTCAAGAAGTTGCGTCTATTTGCTCTCCTCTGGTTTGATGGCCTGTGGTTTGATTGGACCCGTCCGGATGGGTTTGGTTGTTGCTAGAGATGTAGGTTTGTCAGACTCTGCACGGTCGATTGGCGCCCCCTGGTGATTTGAAGTGACGCTGTCAGTGGGTTTGCCTGTAACCTCCATGCGAGTGGACTTGCTGACTGGAGCCTTTAGCTGTTGTTGCTCCGAGAAAAACTTGTGGGTGGACTGCAAAACCTCAGCTCTCTGTTTAGCCTGGGAGAGAGATGGACAGACACAGAGACTCATACAAAAATTCTCTATATACAACCTGGACAAACTCCATCAAAGCCCTGTTTATCTTAAATGTTCCTGGATAACGTTGTGGATTACATTTCATTTAGCAAATCATAACTACAGTGTAGAGTGTAATTAATATTCTGTGATTTCTCTCTGTGAACTCACTTTGAATTCACCTCATCGTATCGTCATTTCCAAACTCACCTTAAGATCCTGTTCCGCTTTCAGGGCAGCCTGCATGTCTCGGGGTGCTAAAGGGGGACCTAAGGGTCCACGTGGAGGGTGTTGGGGTCTAGGGTGGGGCATCAGACCTCCGCTCATGTTAGGGGACATAGGTGGACCCATGGGTGAACGCTGGACCCCTCCAGGAAAGGAGTTTGCATGGGCTGGACGCACCAGTGGAGACACCATGTTTGCCTGAGACAACATCTGTATCCATGACAGAGATTGAAAAAAACATTAATGCTCAAGTTTAAGGTTATTGAACTCATGAGGACCTTTGTGCTTTTAGCAGACTTATGTTACAGAATTAGATAACTTCATACAGGGTATTTATAAAGATTAATAAATAGCACCAGAATGTGCCAGTGTGCTCAAGAGCTGACCTGTGGGTTGAACTGTCCTGGGAAATGCTGGGCAATGCGCATTCCTGCAGATCCTGACTGGAATTGTTTGGGATACAGCATGCTGTTCATCTTGCTAGATTGACTGCTGGGGCTCGTCGAACTTGCCCTGAGAACACAAACAAGTGAGAAAACAACATTTACCAGTAGCGGGTGAGTTACATATCCGGTGAGCACAGGTTTGATGGCTCTGCATGCATGTACCTGTAAGGGCTAGAGGTGGGAGTGGTGCTTCTCACACTGACAGGTGGAGTTCCAGGTTTCACATCCATTCCTCCACTGAAGAGCTTCAGATCCATCTCACACATCTACCACAGGTAAAGAACATTATACAGTGTTTGTGTATGTACTCAGGGATAATGGATCTCAGGGGACAAGTATGTCTACTCTAAACAATAAATACAAATGCAATATTTGTTTAAAACCAGAATGGCAGATAAGCTATGTCTATGCTCATATGCTCTCCTGATCGTTCTGTGCACAAACCTTATTGGAAGGCTGCATCATGCTGTGTGTATTCTGGCCAATAAGGCCACGGTAGGGTGGATTGCTGGGGGGCTGGCGGTTGAGGCTAGGGGGCGGAGCTTGGGGAGGGGTTGGAGGTAGGGACTGAGGCAAAGCCAAGAGAGGCTGACCGCCACCAGAGCCATAATTGGGTAAAGACAACTGTGAACCCGGGACAGGAACGGTCACCTGCTGCAGGGCTGAACTGGCGCTCTGGGTTGAGCTGTAGTAGCTGTTTTGCTGCTGGACTGCTGCAGGTCCAGAGTACAGGTTTGAGTGCTGACTCATGCCCTGACGCTGAAAAACATCACAGAACGCACAATACAGTTCAAACACAGTCAGGGCAGGTTGAACAACTGATAATGAGGAAAAGACAAGTTCAGTTCTGACCTGCAGAAGGTGTGTGTCTATCAGCTGTGATCCTCCGATGCCAGAGGCCTGGTTCAGCTGAGGCTCAAACAGGATGGGGATGTGTTGAGTGTTTGAGGTCTGCTGGAAAGCCAGGCTGGACTGAGGCTTGCCCAGTTCTGGAGGCTGAACACCAGGGTAACTGTGAAGCGGCGTCCCAGAGAGCATCATTGGAGATGTCTGAGAGAGGCTGTTCTGCATGAACGCCTGCTGGGACCTGTCAAGAGTGGAAGTCAAAATTAACACACTTTAAAAAGTACAATTAAATTTTAAAATACTTCATAGTAATAACTTTGGCATTTGACCTGGACATTTTTGTGTGCAAGTTTGCAAATACAACATTTTTCATGGCGTTTACTGGCATGTGTACCAGACAACAGGTTATGTCTTACTGCAGCATAAGATCTCAGGAGGTTAACAGTAAGTCAGGCCACAGTACCTGTACGACTGTATTGAGGAACTGAAGAGATCTTGATGTTGTGAGACAGAAGGTCCAGTGTTCAGGCCCAGCTGGGCCTGGTGCTGATGCTGATGCTGCCCCTGCAGGGGAGCGTAGATGGGAATGGGGATCTGCTGCACAGCTGTAGGCTACAGAAGACAATCACAACCAGTCAGTAAACCTACATACTCCTGCAAAAACCTGTCTGATAAAGAGCCATGTTTCATTTAAGGGGCGGATTGAAATGATAAGACACCGCAAAGAGGGTTATACCTGTGAGAGTCCAGGCTGAAATCCTTGTTGCTGAGCTATAGAGGGAGGGGCCAAGCGAGGGTGGGGAGCACTGAACAAGTGGCTGGTGTCCATGTAGAAGGCTGGGATTTGGGCTGCAGAACCTATAATCAGTAACAAACCATTTAGATACTAAGACACAAAAATTTAAATGAAAGCTTTGAGGAATCTCAAATATGAGAAATGATTTGAGCGTTTACCTGCTGCAGACTGGGACACAAACACCTGTGGGGTCTGTTGCTGGGGCAACAGAGAAGGCGCACAGCCCAGCTGGGAGAAGTTAGTGCTGGACATTACTGAACTCTGCAGCTGCTGAGGCTTCACTTTACAGATGTTGGGAGGGTCAGACGCCGATGTGCTTTTAGTGCTGAGTGAGGACGTTGTGTAGGTTGCAGATCCTGTAGACCAACAAGCCCAAGTTAGATCTTGAAACACTGTTGTATACACCCAATATTAACGTGCATTTGGCAGATGCTTTAATCCAAAATGACTTGCAGTGCATTTAAGTTATATATTTTTTCTTTGGCAATGTAAAAGCATTGCTTTTGCAATGTTTACATATTGGAGGTACATATGACAAAAGCTGCACAAAGATGACAGTTTAAAATAATATTCTGTATTACAGCGATTGCACAATAGAGTAGCAGCAACACATTAACACTCACACTACAAATATGAAGCCGTCACGTGTTTGACTACTTCTCAAATATCGAGGGGATAACGGGTATAATAAGGACTTTACAGGCCGTCGGGTTCCACAGACGGGTCAGAGTGTGAAGCATGTATTCTTACCAGACAGGGAGGTGCTGGGGGTGACGGAGGCCACAGGTATCTGAGGCACAGAAGCACTGGAGAAGGAGTTGAAGGAGGCACTACCTGCTCCTCCTCCACTGGTGATGGGGGAGGCAGAGGAGGTGACGGGAGAGCTCTTCTCTCCAAGACTGGGAGAGTTCTCCCACGCCTTACGCGCTGACTCCATCTGCAGGAGGAGCACAGATGAAGAGATGCTTAAAACGACAATGCTATTAATAGCAACACAGTTAACACAGTTTGCTCTTTAAAACGGAAAGTTTTGATTACATACTATGACGTTCAAACAAGGCAATTTACATACAGCAGTCTTAAGGGAACAGTAGCAAAAAATAGCCCAGTTAATTTAATTGTGATGGTTAAATAAAGGATAGAAACTATTTATAAGACTAAAAGTGGCAAATGCAATCTGTATTGATTAACAATGCTATAAAAATGAAGAATATAACCGGAGATGCCAATCAATACAGCATGAGGGGTGTGTCTTACTTTGAGTGTGAGGTCTACAGTAGCAGGAGAGACTGTGGTGAGACTGGAGCCCTGCTGTAGAGCTTCTCTTCGTGGAAGAGGCAATGAATGAGGAAGTGCCACCTGATGAGAAACAACCAAAGTCAGTGATGAGAACACACACACACACACACACACACACACACTGTTATTACAGTACTAAAGTACTAACAGGTGTCACAAGGCTCTCCTCCATCTTGGTCCCTGCAGTGGAGACGTTGTCAGCCAATGAGGATGACGGGATTGTGTAATCAGTCACAGATTCCTGCACATCATACGCATGTCATCAGAAAACAAAACCATCAGTGACAATGGACTTTTGGGCCAGTGATTTGCTGTCATATTTTATGTTCACTGATTATGTACAGGCGTTTATCTGCCTTGCAAAAACACAAAACATTAGCATGTAAGTATTAAAGCAGCAAAACGCGATTGTTTACCTTTGAGCTGCTGGAGTATTCCGCTGATGGAGCAGTGATCATACCCTCAATGTCTCCACCCAGCTCAGGAACCTTGTCTTTAGTGGGAGAGCTGGAATCTCTGTCCCTGCCGCCACCACTTTTATCTAGGCCTTCTCCATTAGACTGCCGCATATCTTTGGCAGCCTTACGGTTCTTGAGCGAACGCTCTTTACCGATAGGACCGGGTTTATATTCCTTGTGCTCTGGAAGAGGGATGTCAGGCATCTGTGGAGAAGTGATTGAAACAGTATAGTTTACTTTGTGTAAATTTAAGTGTGTACATTTCATTTAGTACTTAGCAGGCTCATACGTTTTTAAAAATTTTTTACCTTCAACATCATTTCTTGTCATGCTCTTGAAAATATGAGAGGAGTGAGGATTACCTTCTGAGGTTTGACAGGTCCAGCGCGAGGCTGCTTCTGTCTCTGCTCTTTGGGTTCAGGTAGTTTATTATCAGAGGTTTTCTCTAGCAGGGCAGGCACACCATCACTGTCAGTGCTTCCTGCTGAAGAGGGAGCACCAAACTGAATGCTGTCCATGCCCAGCTCAACCCCACCTTCTGTGCCCACTTTCACACCCTGAAAAACATCGAGAACACATTTAAGAATCACCACAACAAAAATTCATTTCAACTCTAGATATGTTTGAGAAACAGCCTGATGGATAACAGCCTTGCATTGTTTTTACAAATAATTTAATAAATTATTATTCTCTCACCTCAGGTGTAACGGTCCCAGTAAATGAAGTGAGAGGTTTGTTCCAGGCGCTGACCGAGGGAGGCTGGGGAGGGCTGATAGGCCCAACTACAACAGTAAAACAAATCTCCATTAAACATGGGAGAAATAAATTCCAACATGTCAATATTAGGTTAATTACTTTGAGGTGCTTAGAGTGATTTTTAACCAACCAGCTGAATACTGTAGAAAATAAACTACTGCAATTAAGCATTAAATACAGTTCAAATAACATGCCCAAAAACAATAAAAAGGCAAACTTACGTTTCTTCACATCAGAGAGAACGGTGGAGCCAGCCACCTTGTTTTCCCACAGTTCTGTACCGAGAGTGTTGTGAGTCTGGTTCTTGGCAGGGAAGTCTACAGGTGCCAGAGGTGCTACAGCACCCTCTAGAGGCTGGGGTGAGCTGCTGCTCTGATTAGAGGTGGGCAGGTTGTGCTGTGAGACAGAGATGGCTGACTGTGGTTGAGGCTGCTGAGGGACAGACTGCGTCGGTGCAGCTGTTGCTGAAGTTTGCTGCTGCCCTGCTGTCATTCCTTGCTGCTGTTGCTGTTGCTTCTTGGCAAACCGTGGAGGCAATTTTGAACCACCCCCTCCTCTACCTTTTTCCCCAGAGCCCTTTTTAGTCCAATTCTGCAGAGCATATGGACAGGTGGAACACAACAGATGAGCTATTGAATTCAATTTCTATATAGCAATTTTACCATTGCGCATTGTTTACAGAAAACATCAGTACAGGAAAATTAAGCAGAACGTTTTTATGGATGAAAACTAATTCAAAATGTAGTTACAATATTAACTTAGAATGAAACTAGAAGCATTAGTACAAATTGTCATTCAATTAGTCAGAGGCAACTCGGAGATAAAACCAAAACTTTGATGTAATAATAGGTGTAACTTAGGTGTAATGGAGAAAAAACTTGGCTCAACTGGGGGGGCAGTTTTATCATGATAAAAGATAAAACTATTTTGTTAACCAGTTCCTTACTGTTATATATTGAGATATATTGACAACATTCATAGATATTACCCAAACTATAAAATGACAAGTATCTATACAGTCAGTCTAATGTTATCTGTTATTGTGGCTTTTGTTCTGTTGGTGTGATGGTTCCTACAATCAAAGTGTAGCTGACGTCATAGCGCTGTTGTTGAGCTGGTGAGTTTGTACTATTTAAGTGGCCCTATGCTACACTGTCTGTAACCTGTGCCAAGGTTTCCAGCCAGACTGGAGCAGCATCTGCTGGTTTACCAACTAACTGCCAAGAAACATGCACTGCATTAACATCACGTTTCTTTTTTCTTTCCTTACCTGCACAGTTTGCTCTTCTTTCTTCCTTCTTTCCTCATCCTGTAGCCGTTTCTGTTGTTTCCGTGAAACGACCTCTGTGAACCCATCGTCGTTCAAATTTGACTGAGGGTCTTCAAGTGTTGTGACCTCTGGATGGTCGTCAATAATTACAACACCTGGTGTAGGGAGACAAGCACAATAGTATTGTTAAAATCCAACCGGTTATCCTGAATTTGTATGAGGACTACGGGGTCACTGGAAAACTATTGCAGCATGTTGTTGTTCTGACCAGACAAGATGCAGCAAAGCAACAACTATTCAATGTCGGAGTAAAATGAGCACATAAAACTTGTTCAAGCACTGTTACGACTGGTTATTTCTAATTTTGCAGCATGTTCATTTTCAGTGTGAACTGCTGCTTGCTGGAATTTTGTGTGTGTGGTCAGGATAGTGTACACCGATGGACAGATTCAAGACTGCAGTGTTGAACACTCACTAGCATAGTTATTGAGATCAAACTGAGACAGAGCATTTTCCTTCTCTTTGAGTTTTTTGACAGCTTGCTTGGCCTCCTCTTTTCTGCGACTGGGTGCTGCCTCTTTTCCAGCCTTCTGCCCTGTACTGACCTGAGCAGCTTCTCCATTCTGCACCGCAGCACTGCAGGGACAATATTAGAAATATAAGAAAAGATTAGCTCAATATTAGAAAAATGAACATGCTTTTGTATATTTCTATGCTATTAGCTATAAGATGGCTTAGATGTAAAACCCTAGTCATGTTAAAGCTATTTTATTGAACTGAAAGCTCTGAAGCCATAAAATAGCTGATGTACACACACCCGTGACCTATCTTAAATTTTTCACATAAATTAATTAAGTGTTGCACCGCTTGTGGAGTGAAAAATAGCTCTTAATTTGCGAAATGTAATGCACAGCTTCATGTCTTACAAGAAAACAAAACTTTGGTTAACTGAAAACATACCATCCCTCAGTAACGCTTTATTTAAATTTGAGGATTGTTGTGGTGGAAAAAGCAGTAGGACAGTGAGAGTGGGAGACAGTCTACAAATATAAAGGTGTATATATATATATAGACATCTGTATTAAACAAGCTTGCAGACAATTAGCACCTACACAACAGGATCCAAATAAAACTCTATTAATAAACACGCAGAACTCAATGTTCTGAGTCTGCTTCACCAGCTATGCACTTAAGACAAGTTAGATAAAAGCTCAGAAAGTCAGGGCAAGTGTAAAAAAATTCTGAAGAAAATGCAACAATTTTAATCTAATATTACACTTCTGTTCAACAAGCTGCACAATTTGATGTGTCAATCATGTCTGTTGCACAAATGAAGTGTGAGTTTTGTGGAAATACATACACTTAGGTTTTATTTGATCAAATCCCTAACGCTAATTATGACTTATAATCATAGCGATTCCTGCTATAGCATGCAGCGCTAAAAACAATAAACCCTTATTGGCATCCGGCATTCTTTATCTGCTTAATTATCACTATGAACTATTATATACAGTAGTTAGCCTCTGCATAGCCTCCTTAGGACTCACCCTCTGCGGCCCAATTTAGCTCCAGATCCTCCCCTCCTCTCACTCTTGCCTCCTGCATATCCCCGACCTGTTTTTGGCCCACTATTTCCCCGTCGGTTTTGTCGATCCACAGGCCGTTGACTGGAGAAGCTTCTCTTGGCTGCTGCAGCTAATTCTCGTTTCGGGACTGCCACACCTTCCGTGGGTAACTTATTCTGTGCCCCACAGATCTGTGCAGGTGCAGACGAAGCAGAAACCGCTGCGGTTACAGCTGCTTCAAGTTGTTTTTTGTCCTCTCGTTCTCTCCTTTCGTTGAAGTCACTACTCTCAGAGGCCGTCTCCCACTCCTCGTTAGCCTGGTCAGAGGAGTTCTGATTAGACAAGTCAGGTGATTTGCTGCCAGCAGCAACTACCTTGGTGGCTCCTGCTTCAGGGTTTACCACCTCTGTGACAGAAAGCTCAGGAGAAGCCACATCAGGAGTAAGAGAAGCTGCTGCACTAGCATCAGCTACTCCTTCAGGCAACGTGACAAGAGTTCCAGGAGCTTTAGACAACGTAGGGGAGACAGATGTAGGTCCTGACATGCCAGGTGTGGTTTCTCCAGACATCACTGCTGCCTCACGTTCTTTAAGTCTTCGAAATCGTGGGGGCTTGTCCTGTCTGGGAGGGCGTGCAGCTCGTGGTCTTCGAGGTCTCTCTCTGATGCTTTGTCCAGCCTCTCCAATTTTCTTGTTCTCATATTTAGTGTATCGTCGTTCTGAGGGTGTGCTGTCAGTCCGTGACATATCAGCTTCCTCTGGCCGAAAGGTCTCCATGGGTTTTGAGGGCCATTGTGAGCCATCTTTGACAGGAGGCCGACGGAAAGGAGCAGATCTGTGGCTGCCTCGTTCCCTGCCACCCCCTCTCCTGCTGTGCAAGCTTCCCCTGCCCCGACGTGCAGCCTCACCCTTTAACAGAAAACCTGGTTTTGGCCGCCCCTCCTCATCCCGTGGTCCAGATTTCTCTGAAATATGTCCAGCCGAAAATCCTGAGGCAGATTTAGAAGAGCGGGATTCTGGAAACTCGCGCCGGATTGGCCTGCTCGGTTTGGTGCTAGGCTCACGGTCCGAAGCTCCAGTGTCACTGGCGGATTCTCTGCCTTCACTCTCTGAGTCTGTGTCTGAGCCTCGCCTGCGTCGGCGCTTGGGTAACACGTCAAAGTCTGAGCTTTCACTACGTGTTTCACTTTCTTCTCGGCAGCGGAAAGCAGCAGCCCCTGTGGCACTCAATGGCAAGTCAGAGCGTGACCGTGGCTCCCTGTATGGGTACTCTCCTCGACTCCTGCCACGACTACCTCTGCCCCTTCCACCATAGCTGCCTCTGTAACTCCGGCCACGAGAATAGTACTCTCCTCGACCACGGCCTTTAAAATTGGCATCAGAAGGCCAGTCCTTCTCCTTTTCCATGTCTCCATCTCGGTCTCTATCCCTGTCTCTGTCTCTGTCCCGTTCTCTCTCTCGCTCTCTCTCCTCTCTGCAGTAAGCTCTAGGAGGGAGGTTGGACTCTCTGCGAGATGGTAGTTTGGGGTCAGGACGCTTGTCACTTGAAGTAGGTTTGTCTGGCTTTTCATCTGCACCAGGTGTGGCAGCAGGATTTACTGTTGTCTGCAGATCTCTGGATTTGGCTCCAGCAGTAGCTGCCCCCAACTCAGCTTCTGCCACTCCCTTCTTTCCCTCTCCAGAGGGATTTGGCCCATCTGACATCTCTACAGCACCCAAAGCAGCACCTTTTGGAGCAGCACCGTCTTTTTTTGACCGCTCCCCTCGTTCATGCTGCTCTTCTTTCTCTCTTCTTTGTTCCCTCTCTTCCTTCATGTCCCGCAGAACAGGTTTCTTAATAGGTCCAGATCTCCTAACTGGACGCTCCCCTCCAGGTCCCTCTCTTCTCCCGGCTCCTGATCCACGAGATCCCCAACGCATCTCAGACTTCTGTTTACTAGGTGCAGGTAAGAGCATCTTGTCTGTTTTATGCAAACTATCATTAGGCACAGGAGGGGTGGAACGGTTGCTGATTATAGGCCCTTGACCAAAGGTGTCTTTTCTGGACTTCTTGTCCTCAGACCTTTCCACGGTATCAGGAAAATCCATGGTTTTCTGCGCTATGGTAAGACCTTCAAATCTAGGCTCTTCCAGTTTCAAAGAATGACTGGAGCCTTGCGAGACACTCCTTTTCAGCACAGCCTGTCCAATGGTTTCAACCTCCTCTGCCACAGTGAGAGTAGCCTCCTCTGGTTGAAAAGAAGAGATGACTGGTGCTCTATCAGTCTTCAGTAGACCTGGTACCTCTTCAGAAACATGACTAAAGGCAGACAAGGGCTCAGTTGAATCTCTAAAGAAGTCACTTTTGCCTCTGGGCTCTAACGGGCTATGGTCCTGAGGGTAGACACCTGATAGTCCTCTGTCTAGGTCCAGACCAGCATCCAGTCTAACATAAACACAATCAAAAAAGAGTTAGTAATTAAATCTTTAATAAAACTACCTATTTCTAATGGGGGGGAACACAACATGAATGTTATTTGTAATCTCTTACCTTGACTCCTTTCCATCTTCTCGCCCTTTAGCAGTTGCAGAGGTTGACAAGGGCTCTGTCTGGGGATAAGGGTCAGAACCCCAGACCATTCGAGGTTCACTTGGAACCCCATGTTCTCTGATGGGTCGGGTTAGGTGATCAAATGAGTCTGATCCAGAACTGCTGTTGTCTGTGGCTTCTCGTCGTACCAGTTGCTTTGGAGGTATTCTCCCTTATAAGCAAAAACAATGACAATGACCACACATACTTTAAGAAAAAAGAAAATGTATAAATATTTAAGATCATAACATGGATATGGATGTAAGAGAATTCCAAATATGGCATATAACGTACAGCTATATAAGACATCACAAAAGTCTCATCAGTTACCTATGATGACAAAAAGACATACCAGGGTGCATAGGTGGCATGTCTATTGGTGGGCGACCAGACATCATGCGGGGGTCCATGTATGATTGCATCATTAGCCAGCGTGGGTCAAAGCCCATTGAGGCAAGGTGTTGGTGGTGGGGGCCAAGAGGTTGGTAAAGGGATCTATGCTGAGGGGGAACAGAGGCCCCTGAGGGAGAAACTGGACCACCTGCAGCCTGCTGCTGCTGTTGTTGTTGCTGCCACTGTTGCTGTTGCTGTTTGAGCTGTTCCTGAACAATTTAAAATGAAAAATTAATGAACTACAACTCAATATATTGAAGTATATTACAACACAGGAGAATAGTACTTTTGAATAAATTGTTACAGAACTCAAGCTATTGTTGACACTTAAAAGAAGCAGGAAACATTCAAGAACAGGAAATCCTGGGAGCACCTGTTGCCTGAGAAATCTTGGTGGCAAAGACTTCTGGAACTGTTTGGAATATCCAGAGGTGACAGAGGGACGAACAGCAGCCCCTGTCTCTCCTTCACTTTCCAGTTGTGGGAGAGATGCATCTTCACTAACAGAGCGATCCAGTCTGGACAGAGACAGCTGGGGCTCCTCAACTGAAAAATAAAACCATTTAAACCTTTAAATCTTTTGAACAAGCACACAGCATTAGCAAACCAAGACGTCACACTTATGTATTCCACACACACAGATGATAAAAAAAATACTCAGTCCCTGTAATACTCAGATCTGTATTATTTTTACAGAACATCAAAAAATGAGAAGCAGACTGTTCAAACTGATTTACTGATATTTATGGTATGGAAAAACAGCAGTTTGCAGATTCTGCTATAAATGCTTCTTGGCGTTTCATGAAAAAGTCAAACAGATTAAAAAGACAGTGAGTAAAAGATGACAGTTCTCATTCCTGGGTGAACTAAAATTGTCAACCATACACATTTACCTCTGGACTCCTCAGCACTGAAGTAGTCTCTCATTGGTTGTCTCTCCACCTGTCTATGCACCTCTTCAGTTACAGCAGCATCGACCTTGCTTTGTGGCTCTGGAGCAATCCTGCGAACAGGAGGGCTAGGTTGCCGGGTAACAAATTGTGGTACCTCCTCCACACTGGACTCTGTCCTTTCGTGGGTTGGCATAGGGGGGCAGGGTTGCTGTGCAGGAGGAGGTGGCAACTGAGGGGGAGGAGTTTCAGCAGGTTGTATAGGCATAGTATCAGTCAATTCCTGGTGATCACTGTGTGTTTGCACAGTTATTTTAGTAGTTTCTATAGTCGTAGAAGGTCGTCGTTTCTCCTCTAGCTGTTTGAGCTTCTCTTTGCATGCAGCAAGTCTCTGTTCCTCCATACGCCGCTCCTCCTCCTCACGTCGTCTACGAGCACGTTCCACTGCCTCTGAAAGCTCTGATTGCTTCTTTCGTTTCTGTCGCCATGCTTCAGATTCCTCCTCACCAGCAGAGGGTGCTGTAGTGGGCGGCTTTGTAACACGAGGCCCACCGCTTCCAACAGAACGTACAACTGCTTGGCCCTGCAAAATTTATAACAGGGTATCAATGTACAATGAGGCCAACACAGCTTATTTCAATTTATTTCTATAGCACTTTCACAGTGTGTACAGTAACAAAGCATCTACTGAGCTAACTAAAGCTATTTTAACAAACTCGTCAACAGTCTCTGTGACTACAAGTATAGCTGCACCCACAGAACAAGTTATTTGCTAATGTCAATGTCATTCCCCCAATTTATGACCCTGTGCATGCAATACCTGTTGGTCCTGGGGAGGTGCAGTCTTGCTATAGTGGCCAATATTGCCTGGAGAGGGAGCCCTGGGGTCTCCACTCTCTGCCCATGAGCTTTTGCTGTCAGATCGTTCCTCTGCTCCTCCTTTCCATCCTTCCTGGGCATCAGCGTTTCTCGATCGCATTCGATCTACTTTAGCCATCCACTCCCTGTAGTTTACAAAGAATCTTCAGGACACATGCTGATTTTTTGCCAAGATCATGGTTACCAGTTATTTGACTGCTTACCAGTTATCTCCTTTCTCTTTAGCTGTGTGGTTCTCCTCATCGTCACTAAAGTTTAGTTTCTCAGTATAGTCAACTTCCATCTGTGCACCTAAATTAGACAACGCAAAACAATGTAAGGTAATATAAAGAAACAACTGTCTGTGTACACAGATGTGGCCTATTACATCCCTTACGATATGTTCTGTATTGTGTCACAAGTCACATAACATCCAGTTCTAGTTCAAATTGATCTCCCTCACCTGCCCAGCCTTCATCTGCCTCAGTGTCCAGATTGTCTAGCTCTTTTAATTCAGTGGCACTAATGATTGATGGCCGGTCTGGATCTTGCAGCCATGTCTGAGAGGAAGGCTGTAAGGGTCTTCCACCCGACCGCAGACCCCTAAGGCAAGGAGAGAGACAGAATAAACATTGATATTTTAAAACACTCCCAAACATCTGGAAATATCTTAGTATACTACATTCAAAAGCATACAGTTTTTATGGATTTGTTCAGACCGCACATCTGATTTGTTTTTGCCAATGTCTGTGTCCACTCATAGCTTTCAAGCAACTTACAAGAATCATTAGACAAACAAAAGCAGACTACCATTAAATGCCAGCAATTAAATACAAAAGTGTATCTGAGTCAGACTGTTGTCTGTCTGATCCCAGCCTTTACTGAGAAAGGAAGAGTAAAGTTATAATGCCTTTCAGCTCTTGCATCTTAAGCTCCATCTGTTAACAGTCCTTGCGAGATCACTTACTTTGACATTTCCTGCTGTCCGGAGAATCTAAAACCGCCTTGCGCAGGTGGAAAGGGACCTCGAGGGTAAGCATTGAACATCTGAAAAGACCAGAAAGTTTACAATCTCACTGTTAGACAAACTTTAGGTTACAGAAAATAACAGACCACCAAAAATGTAGCATGCTGCTATCAGATTTATCAATTACAGAAACAGCAATATCACGAGAACTTTAAACAGTAATGATACAGAGTGGCTGAGTTGTCATTACTCACATATGATGGCATCATGCTTCTAAACTGGGCATGGAACTGTGATGCCATGCCTCCAGGTGGCTGCTGCCCACCGTTGAGTTTATGCTGAGGACCAGCAGGGGTGAGCCTGTCTCTGGCATCTCGCTTTTCTCTGCCCTCCGCAGCAGAGGGTTTGACTGCCTCGTCAGAATCTCCTGACGGAGACGGCGTGCCTCGACCCACTCCTGACTCGTCAGAAGGCTTACCGTCCGTCTCTGTGGAGCTGGGAGCAACGTTTAAGTTTCTGCCTCCACCCTCTCGCCAGCTACCCACATCTGAGCAAAGATGTGGAACACCACTCAGTGTTAAAATGAATCTGCTGTCTCCTCACAACATTACAATCCTACTACCCCCCCTCCGCCCCCCCCAAAAAAACATCCAAGATTTTAAACAAATGACAATGACATGAAATGGATGATGCTCTTACTCTGAGGCCTGAGGCTTGGACCCGGTCCATAGGGCTCTTCTTCCTGCTCGCCTGGTTTTTCTACCTCACCAGTAGCCTGCAAACTCGGAAACTCCTGATGAAACTGACTGCTCATCCGAGGAACTCCTGCACATTTGAGCACATTGAAGTTTAAGTTCTTCACTTCGGCAGTTGAAATAATGATGAATGTTTAGATATAAGGCTTTACAGCTAGGCTAACAATACTGCACAGTTTTAGAGAAGAAACATTACCGTCTAGCTGCCCAGGCTGTTTGCTGTTGGCCCAGGAGCGGCTGCTACCCACAGGGGCATCAGAGGTCTGGGGCACAGGTGGCTTGGGCTGTGGTGGAGGGGTCTCTTGTTGCCTACAACCATATCAGAGTGTTATTGGCACAGCAGCACTTAAAGAGACTAAAAATCACAGACTGACACAAAGATCTGATAACAACACCTCCAAATATCTTCTAATTAAAAAAAACTTCACAGCTCTTACCAATAAATCTTAAGATACTGCAGATACATATACTCCGAAATGCATATCCTAAATGTTAAAACAACTGCCAGAAAGCTGTGTAAACATTAGACAAGCGTAGCATTTAACAAGCATTTAAACAAGCTTGTTTAAAACAGCTGGTTGCAGGAGGTTGTCCTTGATGTTAAAGCAGGGGAGTTGAGAAAAAAAACAACAGTTTCATACCGTTCGTCTCCTGGCTGATCTTGTCTGGAGGCCCATCCACTGCCGTCCTTAGGTACAATACTAACGTTTGGGTCGTTGCCTTTGTTTTCTGCTTTCAGACTGGGTAGGTTGGCCGGAGGGGGCATGCGCCGACTGACTGCAACTTTGCCCAGACTTTGGAGCCCATGTCTGGCAGCAACTGAGTGGAAAAACAGCAAAGATTACCAGTGACACAAATCTCATTATTACAGAAAAAAAGCCCAATAAGTGAATGTAATTTTTAACCAGCAGTAATGTCAGCACAAGTGCATGTCTACTCTCTCTCTTCTAAAGCTCATATAAACGCATGGTGGTGATAAAGAGGACAAAGACTTTATTTGATCCAGTGATGCACAGAAGGCTGATTGGGGATGTGGTGGTCAGTCAGAGACTCTGGTCTATCAGCTAACACTCTCCTCTAATGAACAATGCTTAGAGTGAGTGGACTCTCAGAGGGTACATTATCATAACTGGACAACTAACTTAACTGATGAATCTTACACAAGCATGTCTAGGTCATATTTTAAAATTACCCAAATATTACCTAAGAATATTTATTTTATGTTTTGCATAAAGAAAATTAAGCCTGGATAAGACTTTTTTAGAATTACTTTTTTTTTTACTTTGGAGTTTTGTAAATCCATTACTCTGCATGTTTTTTCTCACCAAATTAAAATGATTACAGTAAATGAAGTCCCTCACCTGCAGTTTTCTGGGTCTCCAGAGATTTGCCCTTGTAGGTGTTGAAGAGGCTAAGGGTTGCATACTTGGTCTTGCCATCCTTTGCCTTGGTGCTCTGCCCTGACTTCTCTGACATTTCGCTGGAAACTCATTGAGTCTGGTCCCTGCGGCCTCACCCCTCAGAACCAGCCTCTTATTAAAGTATTTAGAAATGAAAGATTGAGTGAACAAACAGTAAACTCAGAGTCTCTATCTACCTGCAAGCCATATGTTATTTGAAGCCATATTTCCTGTAAGGCTTAACAGTACACTACAAAATACAAACAAATGCTGCACTTACATAAACATTTCACAATGTTTCACTACATTATTAAATTGACATTTTGTACATTATTAAATGACAATGTTATGTATAAACTCCAAGATCAACAGTAAGCATAAGATCCACTAACTTTTGTTAATCATAAACCTGTAACCGATCAAACATCAACCTGGCGGATATATCTGCATTACTTTCCACTTTATTTGTGTTTGTTTCTGAAGCAAAGGATTGTAAAGCTTTAAAATCACAACGTCTCAAATCGATGATGCATATCTCGTTGCCATGCCGATGTCCGTGTAGATGGAGGATTGACAGTGTGTGTGTGGGGGGAGGCAGTAATCCACCGTGAGCCACATGGGGCTCCATTCATAATTGATGTGGTGTTAGGGTTTATGCCAAGACACCACAGAAGCAGCAACAGGGTCACCTCCACGTCCACATACATAATTACATTCACCGTACTACATTACACAACTCAATACCTGCGTACAGCACACTGCCACAAGGTGAAAAATGCCTCATTTTCTCATACGTATTCTACATAGAATATAATAAATTAGCATTAAATCATTGAGACCTGTCAAAAACAACATGGGGGTATATGTGGAACTGTATTTAAGAAAAACAATTATGGCAGATTTAACATCCTCCACATGTCCTGATAGTATCAAAATTAAACCAGCTGCCTTATAATGGCTTTTACTAGACACACACACAATAACAGAAGATATAATGAAAATGAAAGCTGTCAATCACAAAAACAATATTTTAAAGAGGAAAAAACTGGTTCAGCTACACCAGTTAAAAGACAACTTTCTCTCAGTCCATACACAATAGTCATCGTCAATGTGTCGGACTGGTCTGTGATATCTATGTGAGTGGGAAAGAGTGCCATATAAAAAACAATAAAAGAGGCTAAAGATAGTTCAACTCAACCAGTGGAACAGTATAGACCAGGGCTTCCTTCAATTGCCTCTTTATTCCAGGTCAGTAGAGGGAGATTCATGTGCAATGGACAAAACCCCATGAAGTGTGACTCAATCTCTGGATGTCTGTGTTAGTCTAAAGGTTTAAGACTTCAATGGTTAAGGCTGTAAAAAAATTCTCCATTACCAAGTAATTACAGGCTAGTGACACTTCACTTTTGTTATATATTTAATAGTGACCCCAACATACAGTTCATTGTGTTTTACTGTATATGCCTGAATGTCTGAATATTAACTGAAGAAGAACTGGGTCTGAGATAATGAGATGCAATGGAGGTTTTAATCAAATGAGATCAATTTTGCTCCAAGATAAGGATGTCTAATCTAGAGGTTAATTTTGTGCCATCCCTGCTTCCACCTCATCACATCCTTATCACCTGGCCATCTGCCTTCAGAATACACAAGCCCATCACTACGACATTTTCTAATGAGTATCCGCACAATCACTGACATTGAGCTGCAGTCCCTGAGGGATGAGGAAATCAATACCTTTTCAATGGATTCGACAGAGACGTTCTCAAAGCAATGTGGAATTATGTGGATTTTTTTCTTCAGTTAAAAAAATGGTTTTTTTCTTCAGCCTCAAAACTTTCACTTCAACGCCTGCTCCTGTGGTTTCTTGGCTGTATTTCTTTATAAAAAGCTTTTTTACGCCCTTGTCACGTTATGACCAACAGTCTGCTTGATGGCATTTCCTCTTATGAAGACACCAAACTTCTTATTAATTGGAGGAAGTTGAATGATCAAGCCCACCTCCACCTAGGCTTACAAGTATCTTCCCCTGATTTCAACCCTTTTGCTGCTACTATGAGATCAGGAACGTTCACATTTGCCTTGTTGACTTGCTGTTGTAACAATCCTATGAATCTTTGATTTCTCAGGCCAAGGAAACATAGTTCATTATTATATCACATAAACACAGATAAAACCTGAGTAATCTGACAATGTGTGGCACAAAAATAATGCTTGATCTATTGGTGCCTGACCCATTAATTAGGACAGCGTAACAAAAAACGGTTAACCAGTCCTAAGATTTAGGGTTATATCACATCTAGGCCTAAATATGTACATTTAGCATGCCAATTATTTGAGAATGATAATGTTGCTGCTTCTCACAGTTGCAGTGTAAAGTCAAGGCAGTGTATGCATTTGCATGCACTGATTTTAATGTTTGGTGGATGTACTAGGGAGAAGTCATTGAAGCCTCACCTTTGGTTATCCCTTCACTGCAAACATCAAGAATAGGACACTGGACAATTACTGCTTGCATACAGCTCTTCCTCATGACTGTAAAGTTGATATAGTTTAAATATAGTTGCCGGTTTGAGGCTGTGTAGCTCCATCAAGCATGCGATCGAACA
>JAZGTJ010002028.1:0-46610 GCA_036877575.1 Botia almorhae
GGCCTGGGGAAACTGATCCACCTGAAGGACTGTGATCCAGACCAAATCTTCCTTGGAGGCCTCGATCAGTACGGAGACGACGGCGAGTTCACCTACTGCTGGCACGATGACATCATGCAAGGTGAGCGTGTATGATCTCCTGAGATCCCTAATGAGAAATTAAAATAGAGACACATGAGGCACATGATCTTTGACATACAGTAAGGGTACATACAGTAAGAGTACATACAGTAAGAGTACATACAGTAAGAGTACATACAGTAAGAGTACATACAGTAAGAGTATATACAGTAAGAGTACATACAGTAAGAGTACATACAGTAAGAGTACATACAGTAAGAGTACATCAAACTACTGTTGCTCAGATCATTTGACATTGAGATCATTTGAGTTCAGATCATTTGACATTGATAGACTTTAATGAGAAATGTTTGAGTTCTTATTAAAATGTCTGACTTTTGAGACACATGTGAGCACAGTTTGAGACATTGTTGAGATCTCTTGGAAATCTTCAGGAGACACGCGGGAGAAGCTGTAGGTTTCTTGTGCTCCTGCAGATGTTTGAGGTTATGGAGCTGTGAGTGACTCATGCACATGTGCTGGTTCTTCTGCAGCCATTTTCCACATCGCCACTCTCATGCCGAACAGAGAAAGTGACAAGGGCTGCTGCAATAAGAAGCGACACATCGGGAATGATTTTGTGGTGGTGGTTTACAATGACTCGGGGGAGGAATATAAACTGGGCACTATCAAGGTGAGAGAACATGTGCTTTTCTGTTCCTGCTGTTCCTGCTGTTCCTGCTGGATGATTAACTGAAGTGATGGTTCATCCAGAAATGACAATTGGTCATCATTTACTCGCCCTCGTGGCTTTCCAAATCTGTATGGCTGATTTTGTTCTGTGGATCACAAATGGAGATATTAGGCAGAATGTTTCTGACAGCCTCAGTCTTCATTCACCCTCATTGTATAAGAATAAGAACCGGCATTGTTTACAGTTTCTTGTCGTGTAGTTTTAAACAACGTGAGGGCGAGTAAACAACTGAATTTTTTCCTTCTGTGTGAACTGTCCCTTTAAATGCGACCCGTGTAACTGTTGTTGATTTCTGTGCATCCAGGGTCAGTTCAACTTTGTGGAGGTTGTGATAAAGCCTCTAGACTATGAGAGTAACCTGGTTACACTGCAGTGTCGGAAAGGTGATTAAAATCTCCTCATCAAACTGTGATGCTCTGCTACAATGACCTCATCCTGTATTATTGATAAACAAAAGAGCATTTATGTGTTGTAATGTTCAGGAAAGGTTTTTGTAATGTTGTAATTGTGTTCTCAGACCTGGAGGGTTTGGTGGACACCAGTGTGGCAAAGATGGTGTCGGACCGTAACCTCCCTCTGCTCGTGAGACAGATGGCTCTGCATGCTAATGTGAGTTCACTGACTTCCTTTAACTCGTTATATTTTCTGTTTTACTCCTTTAAAATGTGAGGCTAATTTTATTATCAGAAATTATGCCAATTTAATGTGAAAGAACTTTACTGCAGGTCTCGTGATTATCTGCTCATTCTGTCAGGCAGCAGTTGTGAGGTCAAGAGAAACTGAGGAATCAGTGATCTTTATAGAACAAACTCTTTATCTATAGAATTAAATAACACAGAAGATCAGTGATAACTTTAAATGTAGCTCTTATGATGACGATATAAACGTCCCCACTAACAGACAACAGTGTTACATTCATTCTAAGCTCACATTCTGCATCGTCATAGTCACGACAATGGGTGTAAAAGACCTGCTGTAGCTGTGCTTGTGTCCGCTGTCAGTGTCATCTGCCTTTTTAAATGAGTGAGCCCTTTAAATGTTAATATGTATTTTGATTGGCTGGATGTTTTATCACTCATAGAAGTGATTCCATCAATATCATTCAGCACAGATTATTATTTATCTTATTTAAACGAACGGTTATTTGAGAAAAATATTTTTAGTGGGAAGTTTTAATTATGATGATTGTTTGTATCAGCAGAATCCTCAGTCAGTTAAGCTCTAGCAGAAAGAGTGATGTATGACTCGGCACAAACAAATAAAAACAAATAGTAGAATGTGTGTAAAACCGTCTGTGGAACACAGACTGCAGCTGTCTGCAGACATGCTGTTGAGCATAAAACTGCTTTATTCCTGCAGTGTAGAGAAGCTGGAAGAAGCTCTTTCCACCCACTGTGATAAGTGGAGACTCGTCATGAGTCATACACCCACAGTTTCCTCAGAAACCACACAAATCACAAACTGCCTCCAGTTTGCACGACATAACACAAAATGGCCACCAGGTCAGAGCAGGAGAAGAAATGCTAAACTTGAGTGTCAGTCAGGTCAAGAGTATTTTGGGGTAGATTGTTAACCTGTTGTTGCTATGGTTACCAAGAAACAAAAAAGCTTTAGGAGCTATTAGTAGGCAAAACATTTTTGGACAAGTTATGTAAATAATCAGGAGCATTTTTACTTTCATCCTGGAAAAAGTAACTGTTGCTGTATTGTTAGTCGTGGTAATTCTGTGGTATTTTGATACATACTGTGGTACTGTTTGTCTGTTTGATTTCCAGAAATGTATTCCATGGATTTACATTGTTAACAAGATTAAACTATAAATCCATATTTGTTTTCTATAAATATGTAATAAATGTTTTTACATTCTCTTTCTATAATTCTGTGTTTAATGATCTTTCTGCATTTTCTCATCTGTGTGTCGTTGATTCTTGTTTGGGACAGATGGCGTCACTGGTGCACCAGTGCAGGGCCAACCCCTCTGATGCGTACGCTTCAAAATGGCTGGCGAGACTGAGACACATCAAAAGGATTCGAACTCGGGTAAAAATAAGCCAAAAAATCCTCCTCAGAAGCTTCTCGACTGTTTTAAAGCTTTTATTTGTTTTGGATGACAAGACAACGGCTCAGTTTTAAACCCCGTAAGGTCATGAAATAACTTCGTAATTTATTCATCTTTCCATTCACAGGCTCAGGAGGAGATTCAGTCCCACCCCACTCATGGGATCTCCCTCACGCAGAGCCACACCCCCATGCAGAATAAAGCCGCCCACCAGCCCTCAGGCCCGGCTGCAAACCCAGACGTCGGCCAGAGGAAGCGGCTGGTGTCGACGGTTGATGATTTCACTGACTTCGTTTAAGCTTTGATGTGTTTGACAGAGACTGTGAGGCTGAGTTCACTTCAGGATTGGTGTTAATAAAATATGATCACTTGAAAAATGAAAACTGTTGTAGGATCTCTCTGTGCATCAGCCCAGCTTTCAGCAGAAAGTAGGAGAATCTCTCCGCTGGTTTCAGCCTCAGTAACGCTGTGACTGAATCTCATGAAGCGCTTGCTGTCTGCTGGGAAGATTGTTTCACTTTTGTAACGATGGCTTTGAAGACATGCAGCAGCATTATGTGCAGTTTCAGCAGCACGGCCATGTCACACACACACACACACACTCTCTCTCTCTCACACACACACTCACACACACACACACACACTCTCTCTCTCTCACACACACACTCACACACACACTCACACACACACACACACACACACACACACAGTTCACATGCTTTGCTTGTGTTCTCCCACACATTTCTTTCCCGATGACAATATCACAGTTTAATTATGAGACACACGTTCTTACTGTTTTTCTCTGACTAAATGAAAACTGTAATAAAGCGTCCACATAACAGTGCCAACAGAAACTGTGAAGCAGACACAGTAAACCAACCCAAACTACACTAACTAAATTTTACTTACTAATTTAAAGTCCATAATTTAATAGTCGGCTGAATGAAAAGATGAATCAAGCTGAATCACGTTTATCTTTGTCAAGCTTAAAAAAAGTGACTGTGACTGATACGCGAGTTCTCACTCTTGGTTGTGTTGTTGTTTTGTGTTTGTATGTTGATGTTGCTGTAATGGACTCTAGCACAACAGAAAAGATTCTTCAACACTGAACTGCATAACAGATGTGTGTGTGCACGTGTGAGCTTCAATACCAAATAAAACAAATGCAAAACAAAAACGTTTGTTGCATTTTTCTTAAAATATATGTTTACAAACTCTGCTAAACAGATGATGGTGAATACAGTGAATTTAGTAATAATTCTTAATGGTTAATCGTATAATGCAAAATTATCATTTAATTTTGTTTGCTTTTTAAATTTGTTTGCTATTATTTTGACCTTTTGACTTGTTTGCTGTTTAAGGCATCAGCAATAATAAATTTTCCATAATAGATAAATACAATTTAATATTTTTTTTCATTACAATGATCAGTGTGTAAAATGATTAAAGCTTCTGTCTCTACTGTATCTCTAAAACAAAAAACTGCAGTCCGACAGCACAGCTATAATCAATACAAACTTACCATTTTGAATCAGTGTTGAATGTTATGATGTACTTGCTCAGTAACTGATTTTTGTTCATATTTAAAGTCACAATGCTAAACGTCTCACCCTAAAAATGTATTTCAATATTTTTGCAAAATCCAAGTTTGGAAGTGACACCAGACCACAGACCATTCGTCGCTGTCAGACTTTATTTGACATTGTCAAGTGCAAAAGCAGGTAAAGCGAAGTGCTACAGCGTTACCAATG
Organism: Botia almorhae; assembly: GCA_036877575.1. NCBI lineage: Eukaryota > Metazoa > Chordata > Actinopteri > Cypriniformes > Botiidae > Botia > Botia almorhae. The sequence continues at coordinate 4,625 of JAZGTJ010002028.1, forward strand.
CAACACAAATACAACAACTGCACATAAAACAGTTCATACAAAAACTATAACCTTACATTTATAAATGCAATTGGTTTTGGCACTTGACATGTTTGATGTGCTGGACGTAATTTTAATGCAACTCTTGAACATTGTGCTGTGTGAAGCTCTGGTGAAAAATCTGCTTGGGCTGATATCTGGGGTTGTATTTTTCTTTGGCCGGTTATGAGAGGATTACAGTAATGCAGCGAAGCGTCTGTGTCAGTCAGGTGAACATGCTGCTGTCTGTTTCATCTCTGGTCAGTGCGGTTAAAGCAAATCAGATACAAATGCAATCAAATGTTAATATAATATTTACATCAGGGCACACCAATATGTACAGATACACGTGACCTTTAAAAAGCTCATCTGAATGATGTGAAGACGTTACTGTAGTGGACGTGACAGAATCAAGCTTTCACCTGTAGTGGATTTTCTGAGTGACACTTTTCATTATATGAGACCTTAATACATGCACAGAAAATATTAATAGCAAAAAAACAAACAAAAAAAACTCCTGTATTTTTTAAGAGGGTCCCTGAGCATTATCATGGTAAACAACACGTTTCTAAATACACTTTAGTACTTCACAAGCAAAAAAATGATATTACAAATACATGATAATTATTGCTAAATAATATCCTGATGCAACTCATGTATATAATACTTAAGAAAATATTTCTGGAAAGCGGTTTTACGTGACTCATTACATACTAGTTAAATATGGCGTAGCACTAAAGCTTGACAGTGAAATAAAGTGCGAAGTACAAAAGAAAACCCATGAACTCGATCTCTTGATACTTGAATAGGAAGCTTTGGCAAATCTAAAGGCAGAGTAATGCGGCTGTAGCAATCTCTTCATACCACGCTTACTGTATTATTTTGCATAACATTTTCAATAACACATTCAAACTAAACCGCGCTCGGACACAAACACAATCGTTCATACACGTCAATACAAAGTGCTTTTTAAAATTTGATTTAAAACAACATAGTAAGCAAAACAAAAACCACATACTTCAGTATTTCATAATCCATTTGTCATTGACAAGCTACTACTAAGAATAATAATAATAACAATGATGCTTCATGAACCCTTCTTATCATCACCTTCTGAAACCTCACAGAGAATTCTGGGAATGTTTGAATGAGGGCCGAACCTTCAGCTTCTACTTTCTCTTTCTCGTCGTCGGTTTTCATCACTCTCCATTCCAACTTTAATCTACTACACGTTTTGCACCCTTAACATTTTAACTTCTTGTCACGCTTCCTCATCTCTCAGTTTCCTCCCAGCTGCCCTCTGGTGTGTTTAGGGTTGAGAAATCTCTGCTTGTAGCTGATATAAAATTAAAGAACTATTTGAAATCCTGAGGCGTCCTAGTTTTTTTAGCACCTGGTGGCCTCTTCAGAAATGTGTTGGTGTAATGTATGAGTGAAGGTGGAGGAAACGACATTTCATGTATTTTCTGATATGTATTTCTGTGACTGTTTTTAGCAACATGCCATTATATTAAGTAGCATAAATTATGTATAAGTACCTTTAAGCGTAGCGCTATATTTAGAATGGTGACATGTAACAAATGCATCACAAATGTGCACCTGTAAGCCCATATGTGTTTATATGTGTTTAGTGTGACAGTGTGAGTCCTTCTGAATAAGTGTCGCCTATTCTGAATCAATGGGCAATAGTTGCACCCATGACTTAATGATAGCTTCCTTCTACAATAACAATAATCAAAAATGATTCATCAAACATAAACATAATACGACAAATACCATCAGCATCAGCCATCCCGTGTCAACAGGCGTTCTGTTGTAGTCTCTCATTGTCACTTTTTTTCAAGAGTCTTGGTTACTATGACAGCACAAGTTGTGCTCTTGTCGGCTGTAACCCGTTGACCTCCAGGGTCAAAGGATCACACTGAGGTCACTATGACTATGAAGGGGAAAGGGCGAATGGTAGCATCAAAACTTGTAACTTCTTGAGGATCACAAACACCTTGGTGACCCGCACCTTGTTTCAATGACAGATATAGTAAGGCGTTAATCTATAGCTTGTGGGTGACAATTTAAGGCTTAGCTGGATTCTTTGGTTTTGGTTTCTTTTTTTTTTACTACTTCTAGAGCTGACCTTACTCAGTGCTCTTCTGGAGGTCCTGGTTTCAAAACCTGCTGTCACCAGAACCTCACTTCATTTCCTCAAGAAAATCCAGAACCCATGAGATCCAACATCTCTGTAGTCCTCGTAGCCTCACATCCTCAATATCGCCTCATCTGCCGTAACTGACGCACGACTCGATGAACGCTTGATCCTCACGGTTTGCTGTGTCCTGAGAAGGGTCTGTCTGTGTTCGGGTGTACCTTGTTTTTAAGAGGAGGGGGTTTGTGCTTTCGTTTACGAGTGGGATTCGTGGTAGTGTGCGCAGGGTGCCGAAATACACTGGAGGGAAGGTTCTCGCTGTTGCTGGGGGGCACCCACTCGTGGGAGCGAGGGATCGGTACTGGGGTAGTTATCACAGAAACGGGTGCAGCTGAGGGAGCAGACGCTGAAGGGGGAACTGGAGTTGGGGCCGGAGTGGGAGCAGGTTTGTTGGCACAGCCAACAATCCCAAAGTCCTTCTGAAAGTTTGGATCAACTTTGTTGGAAGTTGCAGTTATCTTATAAGAAGCTTTTTCAGCCTTGTGAGCCCTGGATGGACAAGTGTCGCCTTTTGGGGGACTCACATTCAGAAGTTCAGAATCCACACAAGGTTCTTTTTCAGTCTTGCTGGTCTGTGCTGCTACATTACTGGGACTTCCTTGTACCTTTTGGAGACCTGTATCGGTCTTGTATGGACTTGAATCTACCTTGTGGGGGCTTGTTATTTCTGAGAACCTGTCTGATTTTCTTGATCTTCTGTCTCTCTTGTGCAAACTTTGTTTCTCTTCTGACTTAGCTGCAGTTCTATGAGTTCTCGGAGGACTTGTGCTTCTCTCTACCACTTGTGTATCTCTGTCTGCGCCCTTGTGCCTCCTTCCATGTCTCTTCTGTCCTGCAGAGTCCAGACTTCTGTGGCGGCGTGTGCCTCTGCCCCGTCGTCTACTCTTCCTCAGCATCCTCTCCAGACGGTACTCTGTTTGACACAGTTCCTCTGTGGCGTGCGTGACCCGGTCCAGCTGCAGAAGCAAAGCATCAAAAGCTGGGAGGATCCTGCGAAAAGTCGCCTCCATCTCTGCTCTCTCTTTCCAGCTTTGGCCTCCAACCACTGCCAGAGGGCCTAAGGAGAGGCCTAGGCCTAGACCTGGAGCTTCAGCCAAACTGCAGGGGCTGCTGGAGGTCGGGCACCAGGAGGCCTCCGATCCTCCGTCAACACTGTCAGGGGTTGGTGGAGCCTCAGGTGTATCCAGAGGTGGAAGACACAAGGACTTGCAGTCACTCGTTGAAGAGGAACGCGAGGGGGGGAGCTCCATGCCTTCAAATCGCACCTTGTGCCGGAACTGTAGGGGCAGAAATGGATAAAGATGAAGTCTGTGGTGATAGTTAAACTGGATACTGCACTTAAACCAATTAATCATGGTTTTACTAAAAATTAAACCAATAAAACATGGCTACTACAGTTAAAACCACGATAATCACAAATGAACCACTGTTTTGCTATAGCAGCCATAGTTTAACCATGGTACTTGTAGCAAAACTGTGGTTATACAAATGGCAATCAATCTGGCAAAAACATACTATTACACTTTTACTGTAATAAAACCTAATTTTCAGAAGAGTATGTTGAAACAGTCGTAAGAAAAGTTCTGTCGTAAAAAATCTGTTGCAACGTCTCAGAAACTTAAGATTCCAAACCGCCGTATCCAGCATGAAAGTCCACGTTCATTCAGCACCACATCAGAATCGATGGAATCTCGTCTTGGTTTAAGATTTCCAAACTTATTAATCATCTGAACCTTGAAAGCAAAATAGCAGACATGCAAGAGAGGTGAAAAGCTACGTCACACAAAACGCACCTCTTTAGCGCGGCTGAGCCCCATCCACATTTTGAGGCGTCTCAGAAAGAGCTCCACCATCTCATAGTCCTGCAGGTCAACGGCCGGTCGGTACAGTTCTGCTCTTGCGCGATGGTAGTTTCTTAGCAATGCAGAGATCACAAGCCACAGCAACACGAGATGAAGGAGAGTTAAACTAATGTGAAAGATGACACAGGAAGTCGAGCAGGGGCAGAAGCCATCGTCTGGTCGCCAAGACAACACTCCACGCCAACCAGAGCTGAGTAACGTCAAGCAAGTGTCGCTAACTGTGTCATAGCCCTTCATGACGGAGTGGAAAAGCTAGAAAGAAAAACATGTGATTGTTTTTAACACCATACAAAAGTTTGTCAATATTTGAGAAGCTCAACACTGAATCTAAAGTTTAGAGAAGAGATTGCAGACAATGAGAATGGGCAAGTTTAGAAATGTAAATTAGCCTAAAGGTATTGATTTGTACAGAGAACTCTAAGAAATCAATACTATTAATAATTCAGCCATCAAAGCCTCTGCATGAGTGAGGAGGACAGTCTCTCACATCAGCTTTACCAGTGTGTCAATAGTTTGTGCACTTAAACATTTAAACTGATTTTTACCCTTAAACAGAATTTAAAGCACTTGAATTTCGGTCAGAAAGGGTTTGGGAGTAGTGTTCAAACTGAAAAGCACACATACAGCTCCTCAGCTCGCATGAAATGCATGTAAAAGAAGATTTTGACATTTTCTAAAGAAAAGCTGTTTGCCTGTGTAGAAGATTTGCCAGCATTCCAGAAGGTCATTTAAGGATATTAAATCTACATGAGTTTTTTCTTCAGGAAGTTTGTAATGTCTGATTCAAGTTGCATCAAGGTCTCACACACACACACACACACACACACACACATATGCATGCGTGCACGAGTAAAGAAACACACAGACAATTCAGATAAATCACACAACGACATCAATGGGATGTGCTGCTTGTGTGAGCTCACATTCTCTGTTTGTGCTTGATTCATATTCTGTGTGTAACTTCTGCACCACAGAGAAATTCTTTACACGTTCACTCGCCCAACATCAGTATCATCAAAATGAGAGAGAAAACGCAGATGTGTTTCCTGGCGTGAGGGTCATTTAAATCACAATGTGTTTCTGTGTGTGTTCTAACCAGGTGTCCAGAGTGTGAGTACGCCAACAGGAACACCAGCAGAGTGACCGCAACCATCAGCAGATCCCAGAAAGATCTCCGCAAAGTTCTTCCAAACACCCCCCACTCTCTCATGAAGCGCAGCTGGTGGGACGCCTACAAACACAGAAATGAGGTGACGGCAAATATACAAAAGATTTTGTTTTTAGTAGCAAACAGAACTGTATCCTGTTTTGTTTTCTAAATTACAGTATGTTTGTGAAAGGCCCTTTAAATCAGTTTAATAACTGTATTAATAACTGTTAATAAGTGTGTGCTGGTGTTTGTGTGTACGGACACTGGGCTGCTCATGAGGTTTCTGCGAGGTAACCTTTGAAAATGTAGGGGGAGCACTGTACTCACCTTCAGCACCAACAGGAAGAGAAGCGTTGCGCTGAGTTGGGTCAGAATCTGACTCTGCTGGGCCAGGGGAAAGAAATCAATGAAGGCATCCCGTTGCTGTAGAAACGACCCCCACTGGCGGGCGGACAGCACGGAGCGGCTGATGTGTAGCGAGGCAACACAAATTGCTAACACCAGACTGCAAACACTCGCTATGTTCCACAAACGCAAGTAGTAGCCCCGCCCCTGTCTCCAAGCAGCCACGCCCTCACGCACAGCAAAATAGATCACGAAGACCAGCAGGAGAAGCTGAGGAGGAAACAAAGCTTCATGAAATGTTGTGATTGGTTCATTCACCTTCACCATCACTATGATGATAAAGGTTCTTTGTGCAGTCTAGTGATTTGTGATTGGCTGCTGGCTGGTTACCGTGAGGAACAGAGGCAGGTCCATGCCGTGACTCAGCGTGTGAAGACTGCATGTTTTCAGGTCCAGACTCAGCTGGACTCGCTCAGACACAGGAAACTCCAGCAGGAAGGTGAAGACCGCTAGCAGATCTGTGTTGATGTTGTAGAGGGAGAACTCCACGAACAGAGCTCTCGTCCTGAACATAACATCATATAACAAAACATCATTATTTAATAATGTAATAATTATTTTTATCATGGACTTCATTTAGATTTGCTAGTATTATGAACAGGTCATATATAAATGTGTGTGTGTGTGTGTGTGTGTGTGTGCACTCACAGCGGGTCGAGCCATTGGTGTGTGTTAAGCTGTTTGATCAGAGCTTCTGACTGCAGCATGTTTCTGCTCAGATCCTGCACGAATCCAGAGCTGCTGTACACAGAGACCTGCCCCCAATGCCACGCGCTACACACATACACACACCCTGATGAGAACCTCTGTGACGCGAGGTCAGTTTCATGAGCCGACTGATAAACAAAGACAGCTGCACTGGCATATAGACAAGCTGATCCAAGATCAGCCGGGATCACAAAATTTCAATCAGTGAGATTTGTAGAGACAGGTCAGGCACAGACTCAAAGCTGAGAAAGCTGGAAGTCTCTAGCCTGCTGATCCCTGAATGTATCTACTGAATGTATCATGAGGAGAACCACCCTATTTGAGCTGATCTAATGTCTAATAATCTCAGGTGAACATATGGAGGCAGAACATTTAGACTGTTCTGCAGGCAAAACTGACCATTGGGATGACACAAAATGTCCAAACAATAATGCACTTGACACCTTCCCTCAATGCTGTCTACACTAGGTAGGCAGCTTTATTATACTGAAACATTGCAGTATTTTTCCTGACTTGTTTGTGTTTTTGCTTCAAATGCTTTTTACACTAAAAGATTCAACTTTCAGCATTACAGGCTTGTTAATGTCAAACGTTTTGTTGCAGTTTGAAATCCAGATGAGTTTCTCCTGGCTTTGATTATTATTTCCTGCATAATTAATTGGCACAACTTCAGTGATGGGTCAGTTCTGATTAACAGCAATAAATAAATGCAGTAGACACGCCAATTTCAGACATCTCTCATTCCACACAAACTGTTCATTGGTCAATTGGTCAACAGTCTGTATGTGATCTCACCTGCTGCTCTGAGTGGTACTCATAGTCCAGTTCTGAACCAATCCTGAAGCTGACTCCGCCCACCCAACCGGGACACACCCATACCACGGTGATACTGGGAAATAACCACTATTGGGGCATTCTGGAAAAGAGAGAGAGAGAGGTCAAAGGTCATAATGACACACAACTTTTCTGTCTTTGCTATGATAGCGTAATTAACCTTTTATGATGAAAGTGTGTCGTTGTATATCATCAGTGTGTGCAAAAGCTTCTGCTCCTGAGGAATGAGTGTTTGTGTGTGTGCGTGCGTGTGTGTGTGTTTGCGTGTGTGTGCGTGTGTGTGTGTGTGTGTGTGAGAGAAGAAAATCAATCTGAGTATAAATGAAATGAGTCATCTCTCAGTCTCACACCAGCACTGTTTGAACGGCCTCCATCACTCTACTGTCACTCCTATTTTCAGAGCAAAATGAAAGAACATTTTCATTTGTCTGCAGTCACTGAACCCTCCATGAGAACAATAAACACACACACACACACACACACACTCTGTGCAGCCTTATAGACACATGATATTAGCTAAACTCTTCTGGTACATGAACATGCATTTTGTGTAAAGCAGCTTTGAGATGAGATTGTGTATTGTGGAAAGCACTGTAAAAATAGATTTAAACTCAAAACATGAATTATGGAAACAGCAGTTTTGCATACAGTAGGATCCCAGATAAAAATTAGCATACAATGTGTCATTTTACCTGAATAAAGCTTTATTAAAATCAGAAAATCAGCACCTGCTCAGAAATACACTCATTTTTGCTTTTATCTGGTGAAACCGATATATTTACACACTTTTTTAAGGTTTCGGAGAGGAAAGTAGCCCTAAATTGCCCACCCCATCTCACCTGCATGACTTCTCAGCTGTCTAAGGCGGGGCTGTCCTAGCAACACACTGCCAGTTCTCTCCATCAGGACAGGCCCGTTCAGTAACCGTGGCAACAGGGAGTCTGAGAGCCACGGCCACACATCTTCTCGTCTACAAAATAAAATTCCATCAGGTTAGAGACCGGTGTGTGTGTGTGTGTGTGTGTGTGTGTGTGCTGCAGATGGGATCATGTTGGAACGCTGTATTCTCACTGTCAAACACACGGCAGTAACATCACACTGTCAGCTGAAGTTTAGCATGATCATGTCTTACTGAGGAACACATTTGTTGTGTGTGTTTTGAGCACCTGCTGAGGTTGTTATAGTGCTGCGTGTGGAAGTGACTCTGCAGTTGTGTGCGGAATCGCAGGCGGTGGGCGTCTTTGCTCCAGTCCGAGTAGTTTAGCAGTAAAACCACCAGCAGGAACAGCATATAGACCAGGAAGCCCTGTCAATCAAACCAAAGCGTCTTATTATTCAAACACCCACTCGCTCGCGCTCATGAGCTGATCTGTCACTGCGTGTGGAAGAAATCTATCAATCACAGCAGAGAAAATGTAATGCAGCCAATCAGATCACTGACTGCTGCTACAAATGGAGAAGTCAAAAACGAGCAGGCAACCGTAGCAACACTAATGGACCCCAGCAAAGCACAATGGCTGTCAGCCAAACAAAGAAGTCTTCAGTTCAGTGTGTAGATTACAGGCTGACAGCTGGGTCCCATAATAAACCAAACTAGCCTGGTACACCAATACTGCTAGCTGAAAAGATAAAGCTTGCTATTGTAAGCCAGGCTGTGTGTACTGCACCCGTGTACCTTCAGCATAGTGTGCAGCAGGCGAACTTTGCGAGCTTCCTCTCTAGCCTGCGACAGGGCAAACCCCTGTGGAGGTCTCACTCTGGGGATGCGCTGAATGACCCTCTCCACACGTGGACAATCTACCAACACGTCCTGCTCTTCTGCTCTCAGACGCCCCACAACCAGAGCGAAATAGACAACCTCCAACAACACCTACACGCACAAGAGAACCGATAACCTTCATCAGGAAATGACTTAGTTTTGTTTAAATTGCTCCACAATTCATGCAGATGTTGCACTGAACTGAAAGAATCTGCACAATAGTTTTATGACTTGAATTACGGCTATGAATTATTTGTTTGAGGGTGTGTGTGTACCTTCAAAGGTTCAAGGATGAAGAAAGACGACAGGAAACTGACAATGCATGAGATTAGCCACATCATAGCCACGCCCTCACTAAAGCTCCGCCCCAACCACATTGATAGGCTGCTTGACAGGATAAGCCCCACCCAGCTGCCCCACAGAGCAGCCAGTCCACATAAAGGAGGAAACGGTCTTGGCCTGCACACATCTGTCACCACTATGACAGAGAAAAGGGCATTTTAAAAAGAAGTTTGGTGTGTTTGGTGATTGTTCGTGTAGGTAAGCAGATGTACCTGTGCGGGAGGTAAAGGCAGTTTTGGGGGGGTCTCGCCTTATGGCCGTAGGAGGAACTGGTTCATTCATCTTCTGCAGTAGAATCACTTCGGTCTTGTCACCAAAAATACTGGAGCTAAACACACAGACGCACATGTAACACTGTGTTAAATGATGTTAGGAACATTCAGAAGAGAAAGTGCAGAGATGAGACTTACAGATCACCCATATCACTGTCTGTCTGAGACAGCAGCTGTCCGTCAGCCAAAATACGCTTGATCAGATCCTCATCTGTCAATCAAAACAAGTGTCCAGTTAACAACCATCTCATCTGTCAATCAAAACAAGTGTCCAGTTAACTATCTCATCTGTCAATCAAAACAAGTGTCCAGTTAACTATCTCATCTGTTTTTTTGACACATGGTATTTTAAAGGAATAAAATGTCAATGTGGTTTTATAGTACGGCTTCAGGAAATTTACTATACAGTGCACGAGTCTTCATTCACTGTAACTACATGACGAACAGCAAGTTGTTCCTTTACACACTGTACTGTACTGTACTGTAATCATACAACAATGTAGAGTGAGGAACACGCGGGTCTGCGCTGTTACCTGAGGAAGAGAAATACTTGTTTCTGTTTTCACACACTGTGTCCTCCTCGTCGGGACTGAAGGGAATGTCCACACCCAGATGTCTGCTGCCCTGACCTCTCTTCAGCCGAGGGGGGAATACCGGCCCCATCTCCACAGACGGATCAGTCAACATGTCCGGCCAATCACAGTCCGGAATACTCCACCTCTGCAGACTACAGCGGAAGAGCCAATGAAACTCACTCATGGAATCACTCATTCAACGGACTCCTTCCTGAATCATTCACACATTCATTCTTTGAGTCACTGTCTCATTCATTCACTTATCACACCATTCAACTCACTCATTTACTCATTAATAAATTAATAAATTACTGCCTCGTGCATTCACTCACCCAGTCATTCAACTGATCTAATAATTTACACAATGTCACACATTCACTTACTCATTACCACATTCACTCATTCACTCACTCACTCACTCACTCACTCATTACCATATTTACACACTCACTCACACATTCATTTACTCATTACCACATTCGCTAACTCACTCACTCATTATCACACTCGTTCATTCACTCATTCACTCTCACTGTGTTGACTGTATGAAGGGATGCTTTACCTCTTTGTGGAAGGAGTGGGCAGGTCAATGTTGGTCTCCTCTGAGTATGTCTGCAGTGAGAGAAGACAGATGCTGTTTATTGAGCTGATGTTTCTGCTGTAACACCATAAACACCATATACATATATCTCAGGCTGCTGTCTGTTACACTTGTTTTTTCATTCTCTGCATGATATTGCTGTGCATTCTAATGGAACACTGTTTGCACATGTGATAATGTTACTGGTTACAATCACATCACACCAATATCAAAATGATGTTTTACAAAGAAAAGTAAACCCATGCTGTGACTTAAAATTTCCTTTTGCATTTCTGCATTTTGACAAATGTTTCCATGGAAATTAAATATTCCCCATCCTCCCAGTCATATTATTGTAATACAGTTTATTATTGAAATTGTAATTATATTCATTGGTAATATAAAAAAAAAATCACTAGAGCGTCTATAGTGATCATCACTCCATTATTTTATACTTGTTTCATATACTTTCTCTTCTTGTGCTTCCCTGAGTACTAGTGTGCTTCCCGGAGTACTAGTGTGCTTCCCGGAGTACTAGTGTGCTTCCCTGAGTACTAGTGTGCTTCCCGGAGTACTAGTGTGCTTCCCTGAGTACTAGTGTGCTTCCCTGAGTACTAGTGTGCTTCCCGGAGTACTAGTGTGCTTCCCGGAGTACTAGTGTGCTTCCCGGAGTACTAATGTGCTTCCCTGAGTACTAGTGTGCTTCCCTGAGTACTAGTGTGCTTCCCTGAGTACTAGTGTGCTTCCCGGAGTACTAGTGTGCTTCCCGGAGTACTAGTGTGCTTCCCTGAGTACTAGTGTGCTTCCCTGAGTACTAGTGGGCTTCTCTGATCCCAGATCCCAGCATACCTCTCCCAGAATTCCATTTGACATCAGAAAGGAACTTCCTGTCATTGAGTTATCCAGGAAGTCATCAATTTCTAAAGACTCCTGGTCCACTTGAGGTGGCAGCTGCTCCACAGACACCTGATGGACACACAAGCAGAAATCCACAGCTCTTCAGCGCATCCCGCCCTGAACAAGTGACTCTGTGTGTGTGTGTGTGTGTGTGTGTGTGATGTGATGTGATGTGGTGTGTGTGTGTGTGTGTGTGTGATGTGTGTGTGATGTGTGTGTGTGTGATGTCATGTGTGTGTGTGTGATGTGTGTGTGTGATGTGTGTGTGTGTGATGTCATGTGTGATGTGTGTGTGTGTGATGTGGTGTGTGTGTGTGTGTGTGTGAGACGCACCTTACTGCGGCTCAGCCTGAGCAGGCCGAATATCAGCAGGTAGAATGGATACACCAGCACACAGCTCACAAGACCCACCCACACTGTCTCCACATTCACAGAGACTTGAGCAGACACCGGCATAGAGCTACAACACATACAATTCATTATCAATATAATCTCCTACAACTACATGAGGTGTAACAATATCATGAAAAACATGATACACAGCCCCGGCCCATTGCTGAGGGTGACCTCAGTTTTCTTCCTTGACATTTGATAAAATAGTGACTGGCACACTTTAACACTCAATAAGAGCTGCATTGTAATTGTTATACACCAAGCCATGAAATTCAGCACGGGATTGTGGGTATCGTGCACAACAGTCCATTACATTTGCATAAACACATTTTATAAGAAAGACTTAAATCAGACTCCATGATCACCAGCTTATAGTATTATTCAAGTGTTATTAATATGAGGTTAAAAGTGAATCTAGTGTTTTTTAGCATTACTGGTGACATGATGAACCCACAGCAAACAGAACCGAACCGTGTCATTGGTGTATCATAACACCCCTACTGTATACTGTTTATCAGCGGCCAGAACTCAACAGACATTTAGGGGGGCCTCAAGATGACTTACATGATATACAATAAGACAAAACCAGTTTTAAATAAAAGAAGCTAAACAAAAACTCAAACTTTTTTTATTGTTTGCTTATTTTAATAACAAATACACATCTTTCATCAAGATCAAGGGGGGTGCATGCATCATTTGAACAGCACCTAAACTTAAATTTACGACAACAGCATGAGCATCACTAGTTTTACCTGTTGCCATGAGCGACTGTACCGTACCACACAACATTGGCCAGCATACAGAGGTGCATGAGCACAGAGCAGCAGGTCAGTCGCTGCAGCCGCGTGAAGGGACTGCGCGGAGGTCGTTCCCATAGCGACAGCCACACATGGCTCTCGCACACCCCTCTCTGCAGCTCCCAGGACAGTAGACGGGACCAGTGACGCAGGTCTGCCTCCTCTGTGGGGCACACAGCAAAGGCAACAGGTTAGACAACAGGAAGTTGGGAAAATGCTACCTGTCGCTATGGTTTCGCATAGGTTATGGCTTGCATGCAATGACAGTGTGAGGAAGGACAGCTGTGCGGTTGATTTTGCTGTCTCTTGTACTTATCGGGCACAATGTCAGTGAAACACAACACAGAGGTGTGAGCAGGCGGGGCTTCACCTGAGGCTTCCACCTCTATCTCCACTCTGCCATCTGTTTTCTCGTTGTCAACAGAAAGCCACTCCTCAACCAGAAAAAAATAACTGCTGCCAGTCTGCAGATCCTTCACCAGAACATACTGAAGCAGCCAAGCAGGAGAGAGACCTGAGAGACAGACAGACGATGAAACAGACAGTTGTTACATGTCACATGCACAAATTACAGTACAGCCCCATCTGTTGGGCCCGCGGTTCCATACCTTTGTTGTCGTGCCACGTGCGTATCCTCAGAACACTGCCCAGGCTTGTATCCGTGGCGATATGAAAGATGTCCAGGCTGTTGCGAGCGAATGCGCCGACGCTGTCTAGATGGCGATGTCCACTGCGACCCTCGCTGCCATACAGACTGATGCCAACATGAGCTGTGGTACCTGAAGATGTAAAGACACGCTTGATATCATACAAAACATGATCAAAGATTAAAATCTCAGAGGCACCAGTCAAGTGAGACAACTGGCTGTGTTTCAGGATGGGAGATCAGACACAATTCTGTGAGTTTTTTTCCATACTATTACAGTAAAGCAGTTATTACAGCTGACACAAAAAAGCTAACTGAACTGTGATTGGATGCTTTAAATCTTGGCCAATCATATGTTAAATGTCTATTCACGAGTTCGCACTAACATGCACTAACCCACAGCACTCTGGGTATGATTGCTTGGATAACATGACTGTGCTCCTCTCGAACTTTGTTAATAAACTTCATCACAAAACTAAGTAACTGATGACCATCAGCAGTGATGCGTTCACCTGCTCCGTAGCCCCAGCCAGTCTTGACCTGGATCTCATACTTGTAGAGTCCATCCTTCCCACACAGCGGAACCACTGAGGCCCGCCTGAGGTCCATCTGATCCAGCTTACGCAGTATAGCACCGGCTACAGCATAACACAGCAGTCCAATCACACACACCAACACCACCACCAGACTGTGACTGACAGAACGTTCCTGCATCAACGAGAAACACACACATGGAAACTAGTTTGGAAAACCAGGCAGAACTGCATTTTAAGACCCGTGATAAATGTAGAATTATGTATATTTAAAGCAGTGATTCTTGGAACCTGTACCTGTCACTACATTTATCTTTAAAAAATAACCTAATGTTTTTGAAAATGCTGTTTCTACTAATTTCTAAGAAACAAATTCCTAAAATCGAAATCAACATCCAAACAAAGGATTTTGTGAATATCTGCTAGGTGTCGGTTCTGTGTGTGTCATTGGCTGTGTAAACAGAACAAATACAAACAAATATCAACAGTGTTTCTCAGTAAATGATTTACTGCACCTATGAGGTTTGGACTATAATACTCACAGGAATGATGAAGGAGACGGAATCGAGCGGAACAAATAGACTGGCAGCGAAAGCCGTGAGATGGCGCGTGAGACACACGGCCCGGCCCGCACTGGTCTCGGGGAGCGGAACCATGCCGTCTGTCCGCCACTGTTTGCCGCTCTCGCTGAAATACTGGCACAATGACGTGAAGACGGCCACCTCCAGTCGGATCAGATCCGGGTCATGTGGTCTGCACCCCGTGGACACGTTTATGAAATGTTCGCGTGTGGTGTCGTATGAACTGATGGTGAGCAAACAAACAAGATTTAATGACTGATTTTTCTTACAAAGCAACATCTTTTCAAACGATTTAACTGGCAAACTAGTAGATGATGATAAAACGGGCAAGCAAACCTCATAGACTCTTTAATGGTTATTGACTTTTTCTCTTTGTGAAACACACTGATGTTCATATAGCACAAAATGAGCAGTTACACCATAGGCAGGTACACTGTTGATGTTCATTGTAATAGCATTCAAACACATCATTTATAATAGATGAGATAAGAGGTTATCCATAATAAATGATGTGTGGAATACTGGCACTCAAAACATTTATTTTATATCATATAAAGCAAAGAGAGAGTTCTGTGTTTGTGAAAGCTGTGTTTGTGAAAGCTGTGCTTGTGAAAGCTGTGTTTGTGAAAGCTGTGCTTGTGAAAGCTGTGTTTGTGAAAGCTGTGCTTGTGAAAGCTGTGCTTGTGAAAGCTGTGTTTGTGAAAGCTGTGCTTGTGAAAGCTGTGCTTGTGAAAGCTGTGTTTGTGAAAGCTGTGTTTGTGAAAGCTGTGTTTGTGAAAGCTGTGCTTGTGAAAGCTGTGTTTGTGAAAGCTGTGTTTGTGAAAGCTGTGTTTGTGAAAGCTGTGCTTGTGAAAGCTGTGCTTGTGACTTCTCTTACTTTGGAGACAGAAAGAATGTGTAGCGTTTGTGATCTAGGTCCTGTCCCCGTGTCATATTGAGTGTGATGCGTTTCCTGTTGGTGCTGTTGAATTCATTGGGCCACTCGGATGTGTGCAGGTAGGCTGTGATCGATGGATCCAATTCCCACTTCTCTGAAGAGTCTGAAAAGATTTTACACACAAACCTTGTCTTTTACAATCATGTAAGCACACATTGAATTGTTCACTATTTCTTATGTTCTCTGTTTCACCTCCAATGAGAAAAAATATTTATAGTTTATAACAGTATTTTCTAACATTTGTACAATTTCACATTTGATGATGTTTTAACTGGATTAAGCATTTTAGTTTCTCCTTTAGTGGCAGTGAACGCATCTTACCGTCTAATACAGTGAAGTTGAGTTGGATGTAGACTCCGACCTGTCTGTTGGTATTCCTGGTGCTCACTCTCACGATGACAGAACTGCAGTGACTGATGTTCTCAGCCCCTGCCAGAGGGACGTTTCCCTCCAGTGTATTTCCGCCCAACCCTGCCATGCTGCCGTTATTAACAGCGACTGTTATCGCCTGGCTCTCATCCAAGCCTGAGATCGGAATCTGTGTGCCGTTTACCGTTCGGAATTCCATCGACGCCACCTCCGTAGACACAGTGTAATTTGCTACGTAATTGAAAGGAAATGGATTTGGTTCTACTTGGAACAGCAGTTGCACGATTCCGTCCTCACTGTTGGCCCCTTGTGCCAGAGAGCCGCCTGCCGCCCGTCCCAAACTGGCGTTAAATGCCCGAGGGATGGAGAAACGTCGGCACTCAGGTGCGTCGCTTTCGCTGTAGCAGAGCAAGCTCTGCGGGTCGGCGCGCTTGCCGGCAGCCGCAATCTCGGCCCCCCGGAGGATCAGAGGTTCCTCGTTGAGGACGCGAGCGAGCATGAGGATTCTCATGAGCTCGGAGGAGAGGGTGTAGGCTTTGGCAGCCACCCGCAGCGGATGATGCTGTTCTTCAGAGAGAAACGGAGACTGCAAAGAGACACTGCCTCGGTCTTCAGCCTCTGGAGGAGGAGAGGATGCGGCCTGGCTCACCTGATGGATCAGATCACCTGAGGACAGAAGAGGAAGGTTTAATAAAGTGGCTGAACACTTAAACCTGGAATGTCTATTCATAGCGATCATGTCCTGTCAAGCCTCTAAACAAACAACTGAACATTGACTTTATCATTGACTTTATATCTGTATAGTGTTTTAGTTATTTATTTTATTAACCCCGGTTATCAGAAGAGTTTAACAGAAGAGGTCACTGTTAACTGACGTTTCATGGCAATAACTTGTCGTGTTTAAAACTAAAGTTCTAAATTTAAAACTAAAATGTCTAAAAATGCTTTTGATTGTTTTCTAGGAAACTCGGAAATTGTGTAAATTGTCATTTTTAGTTTCAATTGAGTTGAGATGATTTAGAGAAGAGACTTCATCATGAGCTATTTTCAGTCTGTAACTGCTCTGTGGGTGTTTAAATGTGTGTGTACTTGAGCATCACATGTGAAAGGATTCAGTCTGATATCTCTGAAACGCTCACACGAGTGTGTTTGTGTGACTTACCCATGATATTGAGAATGTTGTCTGCTATCTCAGTAGGGGTCACGGTTCCCTGTTTAGTGTCTGTCTGTAGAATCTCCAACATTGACTCCAGTTTATCCAGCGTGCTGTTTTGACACTCTTCACACACAAACTCTCGACTCACAGCCTACACAAACACACACGCACATTCATTTTATTAAGACTTTTAATAGATATTTCCGTCCATTCATGTTTTATTTCCCTGCTACATTTTGCACTGCTGAGAATAAATGTGATGGTTTCTCCCATCGAATGTGATAACATTTCTTTTATATGATGTAACAGTTGTCTGTTGTAATGCTCTCTTCTCTCAGGTGATGGTAACATCTCTCACCGTGCACTGCGCGAGGGCCGCTGATGTCTGCTGGATGTCACTGACAGTGATCAGGTCCAGTGATGTCAGCGCTCTTGTGATGTTTCCTCTGATGCTCATTCGGTACTGACGCTCTGCCTTTGACACGCGCTCACGTCTGCGGGACACGCCCTGCTCATACTGCACACACACACACACACACACACACACATGATGATGAGCAGATGGAGGAGGAACGGACGAATGATTGAAAGACAGAAGAACGATGGACAACAGATAGAAGAGAGTTGGATCTTCTCAGTTTCATTTGTTCCAACAGTGGATATTCATTTATCACAGCTGATTATTTATTTGAAATTAAAGGGGTCACCTGGAGCACATCACAGGAGTGACGGACGGTCTCACCTCATTAAGAACAGTGATGAGAGCGAGCGACAGTTCTCGTACTCTCTGTGAATCTCCCTGTTGAAGCAGCGCTCTGAGGGTGGAGTCAGTCAGGTGACTCAACCACTGAGGAAGACTACTGTAACCTTTAGGAACTTCTGGCAGCACCACCTCCATTGACCTGACACACACAGTCGCACACATGATGCTACACACTCCAGAAGTCACAGCTCTCAACATTAGGGCATAAAGAAACACTTTAAGTCAACTATTCTCTTTTTCCAAACAGTCTCTTACATGTTAAGGGCCTTGACTGACGCCCCCTGGTGGTCTTCCACCATAACTAAAGCAGACACCCTGTACTGGGCCGAGCTGAAGCCAGGTGGCAGGAAAGCAGAATGTTCTGGACTGGTGCCCTTATACACGCAGAACTCCTCACAGTAGACATCTGAACAGCGTATCACCAGCAGACTATAAACCAGGGGAGACTCTGTCTCATCCGAATCAGCGTAACCTGAAAATAAGAAATGACAGAACCCTTTGTTTTGCAGAGAGCAATCATTTCATGTATACTGAATACACACAGCCAAACCATATGTTCATACCTTTGGCATAACTCGACAAATCAAGTCTCCAGTCTCACCTGAGCAATTAAAGTGCACTCTTTCCACCAGCGTGCGCACCTGAGGCCCCTCCCCATCTGCCCACAGAGAACACGCCCCCCCTGCTGGAGGCAGATTGGGGTGGAGCTCAATATAAGCCACACCCTCTCTGTCCATACTGTCATCTTTCACATGGAGGCTGAATATGTAGGAGTCGCCGTCCCGGAGGATGCCCTGCCTCAGCACCAGATGCATGCTGTCACTTCCTGTGGTGGTGGTGTTCAGATCCAGGACCAGAGTCTCGTTCCGCCGGGTCACTGCCGTCCACCGCTAACAGCAACAGAGAAGGTGAATATGCTTCTTGTGTATTTTTAACTTAAAAATTAATAGATATATGTAAAAATAGTAATTTTGTAAATAACTAATTTTGTATTATTTTACATCAGTAAGGTGAAAAAGTTTACAGTAGATAGTACATGAATAGCTGCGTGCTATGATCTCACAACGTTATCACACAGCTTGGAGGTGGTGTTTAGTGGCCTTCCACCCACCTCCATCTCACTGATCTCAGACCTGTCTGTTTGATCCACTATATAAGCATCCAAGATTTACCATAATATTTACTGTCCTGGGCTCATGGGAACGAGCCCCTAGGAGTGAGCACAGAAAGCTTGCTGAGTAAACGTGTGTGTGCTTTAAACAAGATTTAGCATGTGTCACTAACAGCTAATGCAGTGGAACACATCACATCATACATGACATCGCACAGCCAATCGGCTTTCGCTTCCCTTTGATTTTTTTGAACCATAACATCACTCGTATCTCAGTCTAAATATTATGAGAGAGCAGGTTGGAATAAAGCCAGAGTGCTAGAGGAACGTTCTGGAAAACAAGAAGGACTCGTGCTCACTCGATGGAATGACATCATCCTATCTCTCGGTCTGAATTATGACAACATGTTTCCCTTAATTAATAACTCACGGGTGACTCATAAAACCCAAACATGTCACTTCTAACTCTTGGATTTAAAGTGGACAATGTTATTTTTAGAACACCTTCGGGACACGTGACATCATAATGGTTTCTGCGAGGCTTTGGCTATTAGTCACAATCAGTCACATTAACAGGCATTTAATGCTGCGTCAACTATCAGCATGACTAAAAGCTCCCAACACCCAATTCTGATGTTTAAGAATCAAAGATCTACATTCTGAAGAGTGATGAGAAGGTTCCAGTGCTGTATGTTATAATTAAACTGTGAATCAGTGCATCTCTCACCCCTCGATGTGAGCTCTGGCAATTACTGCAGGTACCAGCCAGATAAACGTAAGAGCTCTGACTGATCTCATAACGAGACTGAGCTTTACACGACACGCACTCCAGTGAGACCATTGGGATCCGACCGCTCTGCACCCACACCTGTGACCACCAAAACACAAAGAGTCACTGTAGTGGCAGTTTAAACTTCAACAAGCATTTATTACAGGTTATGCAATATACATATGTTTCTGACCACAGAAACTTGGGTTATAATAAGAGAATCTGATTAATTTATCAGGCGAAACGTCTTGATCTTTCAACTGATCAAATGGAAACAAATCCACAAGATGACTGCAACTCTGACGGAAGCAGGAAAATGTTTTGCTCTTGAATATTGAGGATTCAGAGAGTTAACAGTTCTTCATTGAAGTTCTTCATCACAGATCCCAAAGCAATTAAACATTCAAAGTTAAATCCATCAGCCTTCACTTGATTTCAGTGAGGAAATATTGCCCATAGCAAATGCAGCAATCCAGCGCATGGATTTTAATTCAGTGATGCGTTGTTTTATACATTTCATTAAAAAGCTCATATGTCAGACTTCCAGCTTTGTCATTTGTGAAGGTTGGATGAGGGTTAATGATCTTTTTCAATTATATAGTGTTTGTGTTTTCTTCCATTTTAGATTAACACACAATATGCTGAACTCTCCTGTGGAGTAACAGTAATATGAGGACGATTAAATGACGCAGAGTTCTTTTCAATTTTGGTTTTGGAAATTGAGTAAAAGCTGATATGACAAAATTAAAAAAAATCTGCTAGCCAGAGATCTTTGGAGAATGTAAATACAAGCAGGTGGGTGAGAGGAACATGCTAGATAATGCTATGAAATGCTAGACCCTTAATTCACACCTACCGTCTGGTTTGTGGATTCTGGGGTCATGCCCTCTTTGCTGACCGTGAGACGGAAGGTGTACTCGACATCCACCTCCAGCTCGGACCCTGAGATGCCCAGAACCGGGTCGCTTGGACCCAACCCGAAATTCAGGGTAGAGCAGTGAGCAGGGCCCTGTTGGGTGTTGTTAAGAGTTATTTTAGAATCACTGCAGAATTATTAAGACATGTTGAGTATTGTTGAACTCGTCATGACTACACACCCTAAGACGAAATTAAAGGGATAGTTCAATAACTGAATGTTTGTGGTAATTTACTCATTATCAGGCTGACCAGGTAAACATTTTCCAACCGACACCTGAGAGTGATGGCCTGAGGGTGAGTTAATTTACAGCACATTTAGTTTTTGGGTTAATTATTCCTTTAGGCAGAAACTGGACACCTAAAGCAAATGGTTTATAGGCAAAAAACGTTTGAATGTCATTGCATTAGATTCATGTCATCTTTTTTTAAAGCAAAACTCTTCAAGGAAGCATGGAGTTTGTTTTCTAGGTTTAAAGAATAAGAGTACAGATACCAACTGTTTCAAAACTTATTTTGAAGCTTAGCATATCTGTTATTTTATCATTTAAATATCAAATAAATATCTTTATGAAAACGTCTTTTTAAAAGTTGCACTTGTGTTAACTTACTGTCCAAAAATGACACTTGGTTTAATATTTTATTAACACAATGACGTTCCTACATTAGTGTGACTTATACTTCTGGGTCACTGTAGCCTGAAACACACTTTTATATCTGACAGAAATATTCTTTTGCGCCTCTGTAAGTTAAAAGTTGAAATCAAAGCAGAAATCAAAGCAGCCTTCTGCAATGAGTCGGATATGCTGTTAGAAATTTGAGGAACGCTCAGTTTATTCATTTCTGGTTATGTAACCCTGATCTCAAATACACACCACAGCATTTTGAAGTGTAGACTTCGCTGCTTTAACAAGCATCACACACACAAGAAAACCACACAATCACACAGTCACATCTCTCTCTTTTCTCTGTGCTAGAGATTTTTTGTTCTTTGAAAAAACTCAAATCATATTAGCAGATGATTATTGACTTTCACCGGCAATCCCTCAATCATTCTGACTGGATGAAGTATGAAGAAGTTTATTTAACATTTAATGCATTGATCATTTCCAGAAATAAACCCTGAAAAAAAAAATCACACCAGTGTGGAGAAACACAAGACTGTCTGTGTTACACTGACTTCACTCTTAAAGGTGACACATCAGCCCGCCTTCAAATTCATGCAGCAGAACTATGTATAGGAGACAATGAGAGCTATTTTCGGTTAGCAGCTGATGATTAACTAAACATTCTCCTATAGCTACTGGTATGAAACTTTATTGAACCATAGAATAAGGTCATAGAATAGCCAACAACAGATACTTAGAAAAATTACCTTGGAGGTGCTCACACATTCCCAGTGATAGTTGAGCAGGGATTGGTTCTCTGGGTCCAGATTTGGATCATAGGATTGCTCTGCACTCAAATGGAGGTCCTGAGTTTTGGACCAGACACGGTATGTGCCACCTTCAATTATGGGCACCAACTTTTTGGACATGACTGAGAGCTGCAGACAGGCTGCCTTCCTGAGTGGAACTCCCTCATAGGACAGAGAAAAAACCAGAGTGTAGTTGCCAGCAGAAATGGACATTTTGGGCACTGAAAGTTGAAGCCTCCGGACATTGACTTCTGCAGGGAGACGGACCGTAGAAGGTGCTGGGCCTTTCTTATTATCATCCTGACAGCGAGGGGAGGTGAGGATCTCCCAAAGGTACTTCACTCCATATTGGGCACAGCCCTTTAAGTTCACATTTGCCTCCACCAAGGTAGGCTGGTAACGCCAGATGGCAAGACGAGGAGCTTGAATAATCTGAACTTCTGGTTCATCACACTTCAGGACAGAGATGTTCATCTCAATCTGTGCTGTGACCCAGCTGACCAGGTTACTGACATTTACTTTCACCAGATAGTGACCAGGCAGTAAGTAGATATGGCTAAAGGAAGGTGTTGTTGTGACAGAAGCAGAAGCACCATCCCCAAAGTCCCACTGATAAAATGCAGAAGTGGAAGCTGGAGTAATAGCCACATTGAAACCAACTGTCTTGTTTACAAAGGTGTCGCTTGGCTGAGCTTCTAAAATGGCTGCTTTGATGATGTTCTGAACTCGAAGAACCTTGGTCACATTTAGACCATTGAGAGAATTGAATGCTCTCAGGAATATGGTCAGATTGCCTGGCTTCTCTGGAGTGTATTTCACTGACTTCCCAACCAGATGCTTCTTGGGACCATGATGAAGGTCGAAGGTCCACAGGAAGGTCAGTGGCTCACGGGTTGGTGTGTAGGCTACATAAGGCCTAGTTACTCCTACAGGAATGGCGGCATCACAGCAGTCCTGTATAGTCAGTGTGGTAACAGGTTCCATCACTTCAATGTGCAGAGTTTTCCGCTCTGAGCTCACTTGATTGTGGGCAGTAAGGTTTACATAGTACTTGGCCACACTGGTGAACTGGTGGATATAGGTTTGGTTGTGCAGAACAACAGTTGCATCACCACTGATGCTCAGGATAAAGTTTACAGACGTTCCAGATGAGACGGAGATGGTAAACTCCACATTCTCTCCAACCGCAGCAATCTGTTTACTGGCCTTTAGCTCCAGACCCTGGATACGATCCTGTACTGTAAAGTCACGTGATACAACTTCTCTGCTGATGTCATTAGTGGCATTCAAAGCAGCAGTGAAGATTCCAGGTTTGGAGAAGATGTAGGAGGTGGCACGTCGATTTGATTTTGTGCCATCCGGCAATAGCCACACCCACGAAATGTTGCATCCTGTCTTTGTTTCTCCTCGCATGGAAACATTGACCCCTGATGCTACAAAATTCTGCTCTGTTACATTTGTGGCAGTAAACATTAATCCTGAGATCGGTTCTTGAATGCTGATCCACTTTGAGACTGTTTCTGTGCTGACTTTGTTGAAAACTTCCACTTTAACCTGTTTCAGACCCATACTTCTGAAACGGTGAGTCACAGTAGGCATGTCAAACGTTAACAAGTCACCATCTGCCCACCATCTGTAATGTAGGTCAGTCCCAAAACTTACATTCACTGTCATGTTTGTTATGGCATTCACTGCAGCAGGGTTTGGTAAAGACTCAAGGACCAGCTCCTTCACAGGCTCCAGAAACTCAATAGTTCGGTTCACCGCCAGCTGGCCAAGCAAGTTGGTTGCCTTGAGTATCACCTCACAGGGACCTGGGGTGGAAAAATTGTGAGATATGGACCTTCCTGTGAAGTTGTGGTCATAGTTCTCATGTTCCCTCAGAAGGTTCCAACTGAAGGTCATGTTGGTACCCTCTTTTAATGAGGCTTGTAAGTGAAGAACACGATTGGTTGCAAAACAGCATCCCTCACTAAGCTCATCAGCCACTATCTGCAAGCCCTCCAACTCACGCTGAACAAAGATGAAAATACTAGCCTGAGCGGTACCAATATCATTCTCTGCAGTCACAATGATGTTAAAAGTTCCAACTGAGCGAAACGTGTAGAACATGGTGTGAGTGCCTTGTATAGATGTGCACCGGTCACAGAGAATCCAGGAGTATCGCACGTCGTCCCCATGGTCAAGGTGTGCCTCGAAATGGACTGAAGCATTCAAAGGAACATTTACAAGGCTTGCGTTTACGGACAGCCCTTGAACGGGTGCCAGGACCACCACGGAAGTCTCACTTTTAGTCTCACTCACTTTATTCTTGCCTGTAACGCAGATGTTGAAATTGCCTGAAGAATTGTAGGCGTGTGATACATTTGTCCCATTAAGTTGAGTCCCATCTCCAAAGTTCCAGGTATAGACAGCATTTGCAGAGTCAGAAGATGCTATGAAAGTGTAGACTTGGTGTAAGGCAAGATTATTTCCTGTATCTCCATTATGAGTTATCATCAAAAAGCCAACAGGTTGCTGTACCTCAATTAAAACTGAGCTGTTGCTGCGGGAGATGTTATTGAAGGCGGTAACTGTTACCACATATTGTCCAGGACTCTTGTAAGTAAACTCCATCACCTCACCCCCTCGAATAGGATGTCTGGAGTCATGTATCCCGAAATCCCATAGGTATGTGTAGTTAAATTCTGGGAGAGCCTCTGCAATGAATCTACTCTCTTCACCAAGCTGCACATGTTTCCTCAGCGGGGACACAGACACGGATGTGACTTCAGGCTGGACACAGATCCTTCTGAAAAAATTTGCCTTGTTGGCATCACTTGACATGTGCAGGGAGAGACGGTACTCACCACTCTTAGCATATGTGTGTGTTATTGCTGGGGTTCCATATTCAGTCTCATTGGGGCTTCCGTCCCCAAAACTCCACACATACTGATGTCCTGAAGAATTCCCTGACACAAATGCATGAAAGTTGATCTCTCTGTTTTCCTGAACGCACACATCTGGTACTAGCGCTATCACTTGTAGCACAAACACTTCAACAGATGTGGTCACCCACTGCATGCTCACTTCATTCATTGCCGTAACGTTGACGGTGTAGTTTCCATCTTTTCTGTAAGTATATTCAACTTGCGGTTCCATGCATGTAAGTACATTTCCATCACCCATGTCATATCTCCAGGTTACATTGTTGCCTGCTTCCAGACTAGCTATGACAACAGTGGGAGTGTTGCGTTCTGTGGGGGCTGATGACGTCACCTTCAAGCCCTTAACATCCTCATAAATGATAATGTCTGAACAAGTGTCCGTCCAGCTGATGGTGTTGTTGACAGTCACGCAGATGGTGTAGACGCCGCTATAAGCGTACGCATGAGCAACCCTGCGCTCACGGCCCTGCTGCAGACTTGAGTTATCACCAAAGTTCCAGGTGTAGATGATACCGTAGGGAGATGGTAAGGGGTGGGCCTCGAATTCAGCAGGTTTTCCTGCACGTAAAAGCTGCGGGTCAGTCTCGATTTGCACATCTGTCAGAATGCTGAAGACGTAGACATCAACTTTGCATGTCTTGTTCCCGTAGCGATTAGAAGCATTGAATATTAAGGTGTACTCTCCTGTGAAAACAGGAATAGAACATATAATCACCAACACTTCTCAAGTCAGGAAACATGGTTTCATAAAAGTGAATTTTTACCTGGCTGGGAATAAGCATATTGCACATAGTCATGAACCACCACCTGGTTACCAGAGGGGTGATTGTAAGGGGGTTTAAACTGACATGTACGGTTCCCTCGATCTCCAAACCACCACCTGTGGAACAAAACCATCAAAACCATCAAAACAACATTTTCCAAGACACTGCCTGATTTCATGCATTAATTATGCTTGATTTTACTTAATTCACCGTCTTACTGTGTAGAAATGTTCTGACAAATAAAACAAGGTTTAAATAGAATCAGAAAATACATGAATCTGCTACTTTACCACAAACCACCGCGAACAATTTTGTGTTTGTCAGTCTTAAAATGAACATAAAACTTATTTTACTTTCATAATGTGATGTAAAATTTTATTTTTTTAATTACTAACGAGTCATTTGACACGTCTACGTTTTTGTGCATTTCATAGATGCTTTTATCTAAAGTGATTTACAGCAGATTCAGATATTCTGTCAGTATGTGTGTTCTGTGGGACTCAAACCCATGACCTACATGCTGCAAACACAACGTTTTACCAATTGAGATACAAAAACACGTTTTGAGGGACAGAAAACTTTGCGTTTCTTCTGGTGCTGCAGGATTTACTAACAGCAAAGTGACAGTTATGTTTTGAAGATATTTTTAGCTAGAGAGTTAAAGCACTCTCTCGCAAATTTCTCCATCTCTGACTCATCGCAGAGGGAGGAGAGGTGGAACTGCTACTGAATCATCTCCTCAGCATACAGCTATACACCTTCATCTCTCTCTCTCTCTATCTCTCTCTCTATCTGTTGCTCATCCACTCTTTCTCTCTAGTAGTGGAGCCTGAAGGGAGTTCAGTGAACACAAGGGAATGAACAAGTGGTGCGCTGAACTGCAGATAAAATGAACAGATGAGTAATTTGTCTCAAAATTGAGTGCGAAGTAAAACCCCTTCGAAAGACATTTTAGAGAAAGTTCCAAAAATAAATAAATAAATAAAGCAGACATGTACTTTGCCGCGCAGCAGGCGTCTGGAGGCGGCGGGAGGAGATGGAAAGTTTGGGAATCTTTCTGTGCTCTGCATTGAAGGGAAAATTCTTGTCAGCAATCTGCACTAACCACAGACTGTAAATCCAGAGAAAAGTGCCATTAAATGGTGAGCAGTCAGAGAGAGAGAGAGAGAGAGAGAGAGAGAGAGAGAGAGAGAATGGAATGTGACTGTGGAAAGTCATCTGACTCCCGAGATCATATCCAGGAAGAAGTGTACTGGCAATCTATTTCATTTCTGCAATGTGACTGTGTTACTAAGTGAAACTGAATATTTCATGAGGAAAACGTAGAGTGGGACTCAATGGAATCCATCGGGAATGTATCGGATGCAGACCGGAAAGTTAAAATGCCTAAACAGCTGTTTGACTGTTGGTTAGTATTTACTCAGTTAAAAATAGAAATAAAAATTAGTTATTAAATTATTACAAAATTATAAAGATACCTTTTTTAAATTAGCATGCACTGATGAATCGTTCAGAAACATAAATTATAAAAAGTAAATACCGTAAGTTTTGCATACCAAATTATCCTTTGCTTTTATTTAGCTTGTTTAGCTATTTATTTCATTTCCAGACTAAATTTCTTTCCTTAGTGTAAAATTCAGGCGTTACAGTGACCCCCAGATCGACCACTGAGAGACTTTAATGGACTGGATCTTCATACATGAGTTCAGATCTCTGCATGAACAGAACTTACCAGAAGGTGACGTCCACAGCCACATCGACCTTCACAGATGCGGTGAGGTTCAGAGTCAAACCCTGCTGCACGATTTCAGGGACTCCCTGGACACTACAGTCAGACATAGGGTTCATACAGTCCACTGTCACGTTGAAGTGTTCCGTTAACGTGCTAACTTGGTTCATAGCCGTTACCTGGGAGACAAGACATAGGTCAGAGGCAGTGGAGATACAATGAGTGTGGCGTTTACCCAACCAAACATTGTTTGATGGAGTTGACATGCTGTTATTAAAATGTGTTTAAAAAAACCTTTTGTCTTTTCCCTGAATCTGTCAATCTACAGTAATGTTACAGCCCAAAACAAGCTGCCACTTACAGTATAGAATCCATCTGCTGTATCTACTACAGTTAGTTCAGTATTTTTGTAGTTTTGTAAATGAATGAGCTTCTATTTTTATATTTTCTTTTTCTATATTTTTTTATAATGCTAATTATAGTTTTTAGTAATTGCCTTAAGTGCTTTTGTTATTTTATTATTATATTTAATATTGATTTTGATTATTAATTTAAGTGCTTCAACTTTAACTTACTAAAATTACCCATCTGTAATTGTTGCTTAGTTTAACTATTTCAACTTATATTCACTATTAACCAATATATTCACTAAAATACAGACCTATATGTTATGTCAGCTTTATTTCAATTCGCAGAAATGTTTTAGTTAACAATAATAACCTGGACCGTGTCTGTGTGGTCTATACAATATCCAAGAGTTTATAAACATTAAAAGTTTAAAAAACATTCCAGGTTGTGTTTCTGTTTTAAGGGCCTCATTTTGGAACCCCAAAAGTCCCTCTATGAGGTTTATGAATATTAGTCACCGTGAGTTTGTACACTGCTGCATTCTGGTAGATGATGTTTAGCATGCTGTTGTAGTATGTAAAGTATGGCTTATCGTCCACTGTCCATCTGAAGGACGGCTCTGTACCTCCCTCCACTGACGCCGTGTAACTCTGAAATACAAAAATACAAGGAGTGGAGGATGGAAACATGAAAGATTAACAACAAATGTCTTCCTTGAGTAGTAAAGGCAGAGAATGTACAAACCAAACAGATTAACAGAGATCAAAGTGGTAAGCTAGTCTCCTAGCCTGGTTGAACTGGTTAGGCTGGTCTGTTTTGCTGGTTTTGAAGGCCTCTGGGCCTAGTCAGACTGGGACACCCCAAGGCCTAACACCAGCTTGACCAGGCTGAGTAACCAGTGAGACCAAATGAAGACCAAAAAAACATCTTTAGCTAGTTCAGCAGGGGTACTTAAAGACCACTTACCACTAAAGTTTGCATGAGGACTCTGTTAGCAGGATGGGGTTGAATCACCAGTCCTTGAAGGGGCTCTTGCACCCTAGCCTGAATTTGAAGCACATCTTCAGTAACTTCGCTGTGGGCACGGAGCACCCTGGTGGTCTGCCCTGGTGTGGACCCAAGCTGGAGGTCGATCCACGCAAACATGGTGTCGTTATACGGGCCGGTCTGCCTGCAGTCAAGCACTTTTGACACCAAATTCTGGGGGCAAGAGCTATAAAAGGGTGTAGTTGTGTTGCTACCCTGCCATCCAATTAGAACATTGTTCTGAGAGTGGACCTTAACGAGAATAAATGACTGATTGGGCAGGAAGTACACAGTGCCGTTGTGATTGGTCGGATGGATCACTGTGAGGCCCAAAGGTGGCACAACATGAATTGGACAGGAAGTTGGGATGGGAAAATCTTCATCGTTGGATGTGACTTCCAAACTGTAGTCACCAGGATGTGGAAGCCCAGAACGAAGAAAGTGACCCTGTAGTTTGGTGTCATTCTGCCCCACGTAGAGCACCCTCACCCTGCACACCAAACTCTCTTCCCACCTTCTTTCTCCAGTCATACCCAGGGACTTATTAGCATCCCACCAGTCAGAGTTGTTTTGGATTAGGACGTTCTGCTTCCACGGCGATGAGGGATCTAATGAGCACTGGAGCAGCCCCGATGGGCCAGCATCATGCTGGAGGGCAAGGAAGTCACCAGGGGAAACTAACAGGTCCTCTATTTCCTTCTGGACCTGAGTGAGAAACAGGCAGATTGGCACATTGTCAGTGTCTTGCTGTACCATTTTTTTACCCCCACAAAAGTTACACCCAAGGCAAGTACACACACAAGTAAAAAAATAACAAGATTGTGTCAGAACAGACAATACATTTAATGAAATGTGCACATTGCTATTAAGAGCCAGAGTACCTGCTGCCATCTTGGAACTTGTGTTATAGTTCCTCTACTAACAACCAGTGGAAGAGTAACTAATGATGGACGATGCTACTGTATTAAACAGTTTTAAACACCGTACAGTTCAACAGTTTTCAAAACTACTTTTCCAGTAACAAGCCACATATTTCAGCAAGTAGCAGTGTAGGTCTAAATGTTGATTTGTGGTCACTGATTTCAAATGATTCAAATTTTAAGTTTTTGTTCCAATCAGTTGTGATTATAAACAGCAGCCATACATTGTGTTTGCGTTTTAAATACTCTGTGTCTTGCTGGGTATGCCTGCCTACAGTGAAATCTCATTTGTCCAAACTGTGGTCCATTTTACCCTTTAAATATGTGCTTTTCCACCTTGAGCACTTTTGCTTGAGAACAGAAAAATCTGTTTCACATAGCAGGAAGTAGCTGAGAGGTATTTTGATTCACTCTGACTCACCAGGACATGAGTGGGGGGGCCAGGTGTTAGGGTGAAAAGCACCTCCCCAACAAGGCTGTAATCAGGGTACTGAGTCCCAGCAGGCAGAGGGTCGACGCTGGAGCAGTTCATACAGGCTGTGGGCTGACATGGGCTAGACAGGGGCAAACACTGCTCAGCATACGGGCAGTACTGGCGTCCCACTGGGCACGATGTAGACGCTGGGCGGACAGTTGTGTCATTGATCCAGTCACTCAGAGTCTGGCAAACGGTTATGGGGGTGCAAAGGTCACCACAACCTGAAAGAGGTGTCAAAGGTCAAATGTGAGCGAAATCGGGAAATGCATCAGACCTTAGTAATTTCATACAATTATTAGTTTTTGTGTGTGTCTATTTTTAATTCTTTTCAAACACATTTGTTATTTAAATTACCTAACAGAGCAAGTTATGGGTCCATATTTGGATTAAAATCGTCATTTATGTTTTTGTATTGTAAGTGTAATTTAAATGTTCCAAATTGTTGTTAATTTTTTTATTTAATAAGAGTTTCTGAATTATATGTACGACTGTAAGGAGAATGTTCAAATTATTTAGTTAAATTGTGGTAAACTATTTTTTATACGTTAAATCTTTGTGAAGAGTTAGTAATGCATATGGCCAACTATGAACCTATGAATAAAATCTATAACTGAATGGACCCCAGACAGACACAGGAGCAAGCCAAGGGTTCCTCCTCAGCATGTTCACGTGTCTTAATTCTCTCTATATCACTTTTGCTAACACAATCAACACCAATAAATGATCTGGACTGGCAGTAGAACCCAGACCAGAACAATTTCCACATCTGATAATATTTAAAAGTACATTTCGAAACTACATCTGTCTGCTAATCTTCTTCAGAAGTGCTTATGTGTGTATTTGCTTGTTCGTTTGTTTGTTTGTTGTTTATTTGTGAGCTCTCTATCTCTGTCTGCCAGTCCGTACTTGCATGGCAAACAATCAAGCCATCAAACAAGCCTGTTACCATGACGATCAGCGATAACACCTGGGTTCTGAGGCATGGAAACATACTTAAATACTCAAGACTTCTTAAAGAAACAGTACACCCAAAAAATGAAAATTCTGTGCTCATTTATTTTCCCTCATTTCAAACGTTTCTACTGTGGAATGCAAAGGAAGATCTACCTCAGATGATCTGAGCTACTTTTTCCATACTATGAAATCATGCAATAATGCAGGAGCATTAAATGATTTTAATTCACACTGTAACATCATTTGCCCCTGCACACGTTCAAATGCAGCACATGATAATGTGTTGCTCCAGGTTTAACATCAGTAACATCATTCAGTGTTAGTAACAGTCGGCAATGTGAGAAATGACTAGAGCTGTTTTTATTGCATTATTATCTTCATCTTTTGTCCTGTTCGGGGGGTTGACAGACCCTGATTGCTGTATAATTACGTGTGCGATGAAGAGTGGTTAGAAGATTCTTCAAAATGTCTTATTTTGTGTTCCAAATTTTTGAGTGAACTGCTCCTTTAAATGTCTGTAACAACATGACAATTACATGAAAAAACAAACAGAAGACAGACAGACAGCAAGTAGGGAGTGAGACAGACATGTCAAAGCTCCATGGTTGAAGGAACATTTAGTTTTACTGGACCCAGTTTAGTCATCTGGAGATTTTAAAAAAGAAAACCAAATGGATGTGAGACAAAGTTCCCACAGTCTCAAGAACCCGAACTTGTGTTATTAATAATCTCCATATTTACATCAACTCGGCTACAAACACAATCTCACACACACACACTAACACTGCAGATTTTATTATGTTGAGCTGTTCTGCATCCAGCCAGCCAGCCAGCCAACATTAATCCTGTTTTTTTTCTTTTAGTATCATTGCTATTGATTGTTTTTGTTTCTCATTCTTCTGTCCATGCTCACAATGATATTGATCAACAAGAAGCCGCAGAGGATTGTGGGTAACGGCTCAGACAGGAAGGTGGACATGCACTGGAAGGTGACCTCGCAGCCTCTGTCTGTTTGTGTTGTTATCAGTCATAGTCAACAGAGCATGCTCCCATTCTCCCGTCTCATTTCTCATCTGCATCCTGTCTGGTGCCCTGCTTTTTCTGGACAGGCTCCAGAATAATTAAACATTTACATTTGCAGTCTGTGTGTAAGTGTGTTACCTGGCAGAAGAGGGCGTGCGGTGAACCTGTGACACTGCGGGCGGTACACCTGAATGCGGATCTGTGTGTGCGAGGTCACAGACTGAGTGATCATCTCTAGAGAAGACAGACGTCCCCCATGCACAAAACTCAGTCCTGGGAAGAGCAACAGCTACAACACACACACGGTATTAAAGTTGACGGTATGACAGCATCAATGACTGAAGTTTATTTGTAAATCAGTAAACGCTTGTCCAATGTTGGTGTACATTTTAATGGATTTTAATTAATTGATCAAAAACTACAGTTTAAACCAAGAGCACCAAAAAACTGTAGTAGCAAAACATTTTTGCCAAACATTAAAACAAAGCTTTTGCCAAAGAATAAAAAGTAAATATGTACAATTAATCTGAAAATGACATTTTGTATTTCCAGTTATTTTCTGCTCACAGCAAATACAATTTACTGAAAAATTAAATAATGGCAAATTTAAATAACAATTTTGCAATATGTTGTGTTTTGGTACATTTTACCAATTCAGTTTTCAACCTTAGTGTGTGTGTGTGTGTGTTTACCTCAACTCTGTTGGCTGGTGTGTTAAGTACAGATGTGTGTGACACTGTAGAGCTACTCAAAGGATTGTGGGTATTAAACACAGCTGTGCCCACCATATAAACACCTGCATCAGGAACTCGCACTGCAGAAATACAGACAGGCACTTTACTTTCTGCTCTCATCAGCTTCTTATCAGGTGCACAAACTCAATTGCAGTGTGTTTGTATGCATGATGTGTGTGGGCATGTCTGCCCTGAATTCAGAGTCTATACACATCTCATCTATCAGCACAGACCATTATCAGTTATTTTCTTATCAAACACATCAGTTTTCTTAATAAGGCAAAGAGAAAAAGACACACACATCTGTAGGCGAGTCAGCAACGTGTTATTGAGTGTGTTAGTTTGAATAGTATGATGTGTGTGTGTGTACAGGTTGGCTATACAGCTAAGCTCCGACCCTAATCGAACACAACTGAACCAGTTCATCAGGAGTACTAGAAGACTACAGACATGGGTTTTATCAGAGCAGGAGCTAAACTCTGCCGAACCCACATCCCTGTTTCAGATGCTCCTTAATGGGCTAGATCTTTATTTTCAATCTAATCATGTCCACTAGTTTGTGTAAGGTTTATGGTTCGGGGAAGGAAAACACAATTTGCCTGGAATAAAAACAATTCAAATCTTACTAATATAATGAAACAAACCCGTGTTTTCCTTTTGAAGCAAAAAATACTCTGAGTATCATGTGTCAGCATTCTGTGAGGTATTAATGACAATATCACTTCACACCATTGTAGGGAATATCAGCACAGCTGGATTACCTGCACGTGCCTCACGTGGAGAAAAGATTCAACAAAAGGTTTAAGGAGAAAAACACAGAGTGAAATGAAACTCAACTATGAATGTAAATGATTCAGCAGTCCATCGGTGTGCCTTCTCTTAATTTGTTTAGATTTTAAACTTAAACTTTTAAACTTTAAATGTGTTGCCTGAATTGGCTCGGCTG
The DNA here is from genome assembly GCA_036877575.1 of Botia almorhae. Classification (NCBI taxonomy): domain Eukaryota; kingdom Metazoa; phylum Chordata; class Actinopteri; order Cypriniformes; family Botiidae; genus Botia; species Botia almorhae. The sequence continues at coordinate 38,463 of JAZGTJ010002028.1, forward strand.
AAACGGTAATACCCTCTGAAGAATTATGGGTAATACTCTAAAGTCATTTTAGCAGAGACGGCAGAATATGACAAAACATTTATATTGATTTGAAATTTACTCCTGAGGTCGACATGAACTGTTCTGTGATTGGAGCAGGTGAAACTACCTCAGCAAATCAGATTGTAGCTTTTATTCTGTGGTTCTGTAACATATTTTTCTGTCCTGTGAGAAATCAGACAGTCTCAGTCTACATCCTAATTCACATACTTCTACTACACAATAAACACATTTATCTGAAGGTAATATTTAATATTTCTAGCACTGTGGCATTTTCATTACATTTACGCACAACCTTCCTAAAATTCACATAAACAAAGCAGAAAAAGAATTCTAATGCAGTAATCAAAATTTTGATTAAAGAGAATTTTAAAATAAATATCACCATGATGTCTATATACTGAAAATTCTCACACAATGTATAATATGCTACTATTGATGCAGCTATAGATTTTCTGAGCTCAAGTGATGCTTTTCTGTAAGCTGGCATAGACTACCTTGACGCGTGAACTGGCAGACGAAAGCTCGTTTGGCAGTACAGGAGTGAGCACTGGGATGGCCGGCACTGTCCAGTGACACACACACGTTTCCAGGCGGCAGACTCGCCCGGTCTCTCGCCCCCTCATCACCTGACTGGACCTCAGAATCATCCACCCAGCGCAGAACACGAGGGGAGTTTTTATCACTCAAACCCAACCACACGCCACGCTCCCTTCAAAAACACAAAGCAATACAAATGTAAATTAAAATGAGGCCAAACTGCACCGTAGGTTTGTAGCTCAGGAAGCTTCATGGAGTTCTCAGTTATATTTCAGGCACGGTTATCATCATTAAATTATCATCATTAACTTAAACTAATAAAAAATGACTGTAGTAATATGGAAATAGTAATATTTTTTAAAAAATGTAAAAAAAAACCCTAATCAAATGACAAAAGCACAAAAAAACTAAAACATTAAAATGAACAGGAAAACTACAAAATAAAAACTACCCCAAAATATTAATAAAACTACAATAAATCTCAAATTAAAAGCTACAATAACTATTTGACATTTTAAAATCATTTGTTTTGGTTAATTCTTTCTGAGAAAACGTAAGAATGTTCCTGCTCTGTTGAATTTAATTGTAAACTGAACACCCTGGCCGGTTACTACCACAAATCATGTTCTATGTTGTACTTCTGTTCTTTGTGGAGATTGACAGGTAATTTCACTTTGAACTGTGGTTTAATGGAAAGGAAGAGCTTGAACATTCTTTAGAATTTTTGCTGAGGACAGAAACAAAAAACAACAGCATACTGGTTTCAGACTGCATGTGACAGAGTAAATGATGACAGAATTTTCATTTTCCTACAGCAAAAGTTTCCATTACTCTGTTTAATTTCATTACTTTCTAGACGAAACAGCTGAGATATCAGAAACAAAGAGCCTTTTTCTTTTCTACGTTTCCACTTGGAAACACAAAATCTCATCAAACAGGCTGTTAAAGTGAAATGAATCCACTCTGATGAAAATTTTATCCAGCCTTCAATACAGAGTCCTAATGGAGCAGAAGTGGACGGGAACTTAATGATGTCTTAATGATGTGTTATTGAGTTTGACAGGACATGAATTCATTTGCCTTTAAATGAGATGAGAAAACAGTCTTTGATGGGGCAGCTACAGTACACACACACACACACACGATTCTAATAGGGTGGAGCCAACATCTCACATCTGCGAAAACTACAAACGAAAAATAAAAAAAATCAAGAGAAATGGAGAAAAGGAAAAGGGAGGAGAGAAAAAAGTCTGTGTGCCAAAAAAAGAAACAATAAAAACACAAGTGTTCTGTCCACTTGTGTGTGTTCTTACATAAGACAGAGAGGGTGGGAAGTGTGTGTGTCAGTGTTTGGGGTATGTGTTCCATCTGGAGCAGGTTAAAGAGATAGAAAACACACACACTCAGCACTCGCTCTGTCTGTCTGCAGTTCTCTCTTTCTCGCACTATGGTCAGTGGAAGTTCTACCCTCAAATTAATGATGGGTGTGGAATACAGGAAACACACACACACTCCCATAGATAAACACACATAAATGCACATAACTGGTGTCTCCGCCCTCCTGGAGTGTAACATATTTCCACAGCTGTGCTTCAGCAGATGTGTGTGTGTGTGTCAGATGTGTGTTCCACCTGTAAATGTTCTCGGACCGCTGAAGAGCTGCACACACAGACTAGCAGTCGACCGTTTGGACACACCTACTCAACTCCTCATTGTTTTACCTTTTACAATAACAGTAAAGTCAGGAAAGCCAAGAAATAACACAGTTGAAGAATGTGAGGTATGTAGTGAACAAAAAATGTTACAAACAAAAGCAGAGACTAAGTGATCCATAACTGGGCTGATTCCTTTAGCCCTAAAATCCCCTCAAAGTGGTTTAAGGCTGCTTCAGCATCTGAACATCACAGCTCTTTCTCTGTTATATTCTCTGCTTCTCGCTACATAATTCCAAGATCTGGATTGATTACAGAAAACAAAAGCCAACCACACAGAGCTGTTTCCAGTCCTCGGTGCAGGGATGTGCCATCAGTGGAAGACAAAGCAAAACAAAAATGAAAACAAAATGAAACAGACAAAGAGAGTTTTGCATTATGTGCATAGATTATCTCTGCACACATGCAGCGAGCTCAAGGCCCACTTGCTACTGAGCAAATATTGTGCTCTGAATCAGTGGGTGGTAAACAGGGCTGCCGAATTCTCTGGTATTAGAACCTGATTTCATCATCCATAATCATCCAAATCATCACTGCAGTCTGCAGCAGCAGAGCACAGCTGAGACGCACAGCTGAGACGCAGCGAGTGACAATATGGATTTCTGTTGGAGATGAACTAATTTATGAAAATAAACCAAGATGACAAACTCATCACTTCTAAAATGACAGCCAAGATCAGGAGAAATCGTTTAAATTAAACCACAACCCACTGTTTTTTTTTTACTGGGAAAATCTCTCTCACAAATAAAAATCTTATCATTTGTATTCCTAAATTCAAACTCTCAAAGACTCCCAATATAATCTCTGTATCAACCTGAAGGCCTCCCAATGTTCCTTATGAAACATGTATTCCTGATCGTACAGAATACATTCAAACATGAATCATCTCTTTAATCTAAAGACCCTCTACAAATATCCCCCCGCACTACACACTACACACACTCCCCTGACAGTAAGACACTGAGACACTTTGGATCCACACTGACACGTCACAGAATGAAAGTCTTTGTCTGCTTCTGAACGTTCACGTTTGATCTTTGGTTCAGAATGTTCTGGCTTTTGGATGTTATTAACTCTTTTGTTTATAGTCTGTGACTCACACAGACTCGGTTTCTGTGTGTTTACTGCAGGTACTGAACAGAGCAGCACTGGGCGGGAGTCATTTCCCAGAGTGCCTTGCTGCAATTTCTGAGTAAAACTCTAAAGGTGCCGTAAACTCTAAGATCTTCAAATGGAAGGAGGAATGGAAAGCAAATATGACTTAATTGACTGTCTTTATGCCATCACAAGATGATTTTAATGCAACAGGCAGATTATTATCAAAATAAGAACTGAAGATAACCAAAGCTTTACAAAATCCTCTGCAATAAGGTTCAAACAAAGCCTTCACAAGATTATTCCAAAAAGTGCAAAGCTTCCATGCAGTTAGACGTTTTAGAAAATCTGGAATGTGAAATCCAAATTCCATATGTTTGGGGCATTTCTGGAAGTTATAGAACTTCAGACTCACTGTGTGATGCGAAGGGCCAGAAGATCTCGGACGGTTTGGGAATGCACCACGGCGAGTTCTCCCCCTCGAGCTGAACAATTTCGCTGTGCGTCCGACCAGCTAACTTTTTCCGACACCAACAGGAAACAGCGGAAGGAATCACCATGATGGATCGCATCTGGCGCACACAGAGGCTCCGCTACAGTGAGAGAGACAATTATGAATTATTTATAATCTGTTTTTTAATGACTAAAGCTGTCTCTGTAAGTGCGCATGTACAATGTTACAGCCAGGAAAGTTGATGATCACCGAAAAGTGAAGAAAAAAAAACAGTAAGTTGTTTATTATGATTATGTTAGTTCCTGCTGTCCATCAGAACAGACCTAAGACCCATTTTTGAGTCACAACCCATCAGTTAAAAAGCACGTAATCTAAAGTATGTGCTCAAACAAATCTATCAGTGAAGATTTCCTCTGCTCGGTCCTGCAGGCTGGAGGTTTGTTGCTCTCCTCTCGAGATAAGTGCTCTGTGCTCTTATCCGCTTCTCTGCAGGACAGAAAAATAAACCAGACAATCTTCACATACCATCGCTTGAGAGGGACACCAGCGCAGCCTTTGTTACAGATGAGATGTTTGGGTTTGATAGATCATAAAAAAAAGGATATTTTCAGAGAACTCTGAGGGAGGAACATGGTTCTGTCCCAGTCAGATTAGTGATTGTTGTGTTTAGTACAGAAGAGTCAGAGTCCTGATGTCATTGTGAGAATGTGTGTATCAAGAGGTGAACAGAAATATCTTATATTAGCCAGATTCTGTTTTGTGTGCATACTGTAAAGCAGGAGTGAGCAGCATCCACAACCCTGAAATAAACGCACCTGCATGTAGCCTTACTCACACGGATTAGCTTGTTCTGGTGTGTTTGATCAGGGCTGGAGCTAAACTCTACAGGACTGATGTTTCTATCCCTGCCCTAAAGTATCTGCACTGCATGTTGAGATGCTTTAATCATGTTCTCTGTCTCTCACCTCTCGCCATCTCTCTCCCATTCTTTGTGATTCTCCAGTCCACTGTCACACCCACTCCGCCCCAGTTCACCAGGGACACCTCCTCCTCTAAGCTCTGATTGGCTACGATCTGCGACGGGCAGTGAAGCTCCAGTCGAGGGGGCAGTTCCACGCTCACATTCCCATGCACGACGATCTCCTGATGTCCAGCAGAGAGACTCACCTGGGCCTGGTACCTTCCTGGAAGAGCATACTTATGCCTCACTGTTGTGTTGGAGGTGGAGCGGTTGACTCTGGGTGAAAGGTCACCAAAGTCCCAGGAGAGAGAGACAGGGTAAACCGAGGAAGCGACAGACAAGAGAGCTTCCGTGTGGACGGACACCCGATGAGACAGAAGGGACGCTGAGAAGTTCACCTGCGGGAAATGTTTAAAGTTTTAAAAATAATGAAACAAAGAACTTCTGTCTAAACTTTTATTTGTTCTTTTTTATTTTTTTTTTTGGCCAATGAATCAAACTCAGAATATGAGTGTAGAGGCCGAGAGGGAGCTTATATTATCTTGATATTAGCTTGATATTATCATATGTTGATATTAGCTTGATATTATCATATGTATTAAAACAATATCAATAATCATTGATATATATATATATATGGTTTTAACAAGTTATGGTTAAAAATGTATGTTGTGACACCCTCACTGACACACTATTGACTCATACATGACATTATTGATCTTCAAACAGAATCTCTTCACACACCTGAAAGACGTCTTGTGCGACAGTCCAGCGACACTCCTTCATGACCAGCGGGTCAGAACATGCAGCTGAACACTGAGACTCGCTGATGTGATTGGGCTCAGAGTTGGTGCTGCAGAGACATTCTCTCTGTTGGCCCAGACCACCGTATCGCTGGTTCTCATGGAAGCATTTGGAATTGCATTCCTCACGAGAGAAATGGCCTGGAGTGGAGGAGGAGAAGATGACCAGCTCGACACCTCCTGCATGCTCCTCATCCTGCAGACAGCCCGCATACGTCAGGCCTGAGAAAGAGACGAGCCAACCAAAGCTCAGGATTAATCATAGCTCAGGATCTGTCATGTTATCTCTGTAGAAACCATCACAACCTTTATTATTTTATACACTATAAAGTATTTTCAGGCTCTTGTTAAATAAAGATACAGAGGGATCCGAAAATGTGACATCACACTGAAAATCTCATATTGAACATGTATTCACACAAGTTGATGGATTTTGAGAAATGTTAAACAAATGTTAAAATTCAAGACAAATACTGAATATGTGAGATTCTGTATTATTGCCAGCTCACTGACATGTAGATATGTTTTCCCAGCTTCTATTGAAACACACAACAGGCTGGGGATCACATAAATCACCAGGCCAGTTCAATTACATGGGGAAAAGAAAGCAAAAAGGGAACAAACAATTCAACAAACAATCAGATAGCTCAACACTTAACAGGTGTGATGAGTCTGTATTATTTGTATATAGTTTTCCCCAGTTCCCCAGTCTATGACTGGTCAGATTGTCTGTCTCTCAGACCAAAGCTGTATTCTGATTGGACGTGTGGTTCTGTATGTTTATTGTTATTGGCCGGCTTTCCATCACTCACCACAGGTTTGTTCACTGACGTTGAGCAGTGGTTGATTCTTCACCTCGGCCGGGCGGTCACACAGCATAGAGTTGGGTTGCTTCACGGTAACACGCTGTTCCTGCAACCAGCTAACCAACCGCACCAGCTTACAGTCGCAGACGAACGGGTTGGAACTCAGATCTCTGAGACAGACAGACAGACACACGTGCTGCTCAAATGTATAAATCTCTGGCACATGTTGAAGAATGAGGATGTTTAGCTTAGCCCAGCTTTACTTGACATGCAGCAAATATCTCACAACAGCACCAGAGCAATCCCTCATTCCCAGCCTCAACACTCACTCACAGCCTCACGTTCCACACCACTGGATTCTAGAATCCTTATTTCTAGACTATTTAACTAGTTGTTTGCAGGAGTCACCCCTTAATCCCGTCACATGTTAAAACTGATTATTTGCAATAAAATCACATCTCACAATACAGCAAAACCCTTACATCTGATCCAAATCATTCAATCTAAATCAGATAATTAGATCCTGGATGATTTAGACAGGCATTCACACTTGAACTGGTTTAATCTGGGTTTTCATTTGCATTAAGAACTAGACTAAAAATGTTCAAATCTGGATTATTCTAGCAATTAATGATTAGTGTAAAATCGGTATTACTGCAGAAGCTAGCACTACAATACAGACAGACACTGAGGGCTACAGTTTTGGGGTTTACACTGGTTTTCAGACTAGGGTCAGTTTTTAGGGTTTGGATCAGTGTTCAGAACCGGATTAGAGTTTACACTGATGTTACAGTATACATGGGCATACATTTTAAATTCTAAATTTTGATTAGTGGTTTTAAAGGTTTTAAGAACACAAAGTGAAGATAACATGCAATGCCAAAGTTTCTGTGTGTGTGTATTTATACTCACATTGTAGTTAAATTAAATAAATTATCACATATTCTTCCATCAATGGTGGTGATCTGGTTGTTGCTCAAATCTCTGCAAGACAAAAAAATTACAAATATGTTCAAATTAATCCTTCTTTCTTTCTTTCTTTCTTTCTTTCTTTCTTTATCTGTCTTTCTCTCTCTCTCTTTCTCTCTCTCTCTTTCTTTGCTTTCTTAGCTTTCTCCCAGTTTAAAAAGTCACTTCTCTGTTTTCTTCAGCCTGTATAATTGTTCCCTTGTTCGGGTGTTTTGGAGCAGCGTATGGAAAAGTTCTGGAGTGATTTTGGTGGACCAGACAGAGCTGTGTGTGTGTGTGTGTGTGTGTGTGTGTGTGTGCAGTGTGCAGGAAATGGTGCAGTCGAGGCCTGTGGCAATGACGTTTAATTGGTCGTAATAGGTGTGTGACTGGACTTACAATGTGTTTCGAAACACTGTGGTCTGTTACTATTCTAAAATGTTCTGATGTAAACAAAAGACGACTTTACAAACATCTGAATTTAAGTAATTCACTTTTGCATTTATTTTGCTTTTGTCAGTTTAATCTGAACTCAAAGATTCGAGTCAAGATTAGTTGATTTGTGTTCAGTTCTTCTGTGGTTCAGGAGAAACTCCAAAAAGGTCCGCCTACATATTCTCACCATATGAGCCTGAAAATGTCTGGGAACTAAACTATACTGCCACCCCCATACACACACACTCATTCACACACACACACTCCCTCACACACTCTCACACACACTCGCTCACACACACCCCCTTACACACACACCCTCACACACACTCCCTCACACACACTCCCTCACACA
>JAZGTJ010002029.1:0-46584 GCA_036877575.1 Botia almorhae
TAAACGTATATATGCTACAGTTGTACGAAACGTATATATGCTACAGTTGTATAAATAATATATATGCTACAGCTGTACGAAACGTATATAAGCTACAGCTGTACGAAACGCATTTATGCTACAGCTGTACGAAACGTATATATGCTACAGCTGTACGAAACGTATATATGCTACAGTTGTACGAAACGTATATATGCTACAGTTGTACGAAACGTATATATGCTACAGTTGTATGAAACGTATATATGCTACAGTTGTGGGTTATAATTTGTAATCATTATTTGGCATATAATTGGCAAGGCAAAACACACACTGTGTTTGTTCCAAAAAGTAAATATTTGCTAACTGTTATTTTCCTGTTTTGTAGCCTGTTTAATCCCAGTTGCCAAGTGTCAGTGTAACAATAGACAGCATGTGCATGAACATTTTCCTGTAAAAGTCTGTGAGTGTAATTATGTGCAGGCTATTATATTCATGTCTCGGACCTCAGAACCGTGTTAATATTCTTCATTCAGGAATAGTCTTATTTTTCGACTTGGTTGATCTGCACACATAGCCATTTTTGCTACATTAAACATAAATGTGGTGTGCTCCTTAAACAGAGCTGTTCAGTGCTGTACTGTTGAAGCTTGACGGTGTGCTTTCTGTGTGTACCCACCTGCGCTGTGGTGGTCTTGGTGGATCACATCTCTGAGGAGCACTGAGGGGGCTCAGGCCCTGCTGCCAGCCCTGGCCACAGTGTGGGAAAATGTCAGAATGTGTTTGTAAGTACGATGAATTGCTCCTGACGCATTTGTTTATAAGCTCGCTCAAATAATGGGAACATTAAATATTTGGCGCAAAATAATAATAATCCATTTCCTTCCTGAAAAAAAGGCGATTCGTATGGAAATAAAAAAAGCAAACAGTGTGTTGAGTTACTTTATTTTTGCGAGGTTGATAGCGATTAGCCTGCACGCCACTTTATTTGCTTAATTTCCCTCAGTTTGTGTACTGTATGCGGCGGCTCAGACGGTCTTTGGACCATTTTTAGGCTTTACAGTTTCCAGATTTGGCCCATAAATGCCAAACGAGCAATGACAAGTCCTTGGCTTTCAGACACCCTGAGATAAAGAGGCTAAATTGCAGTAGATTTTGCGAAATTGCAAAAATGTAAAGACCCCTCCAACCAATTATTACAGCAGCTTCCAGAGAAGCTTCTCGAAAGCCTAGCTGTGCTAGAGGTCCGTCACGCTAAACCTTATGGAAGTGTCTATACCTCGTAGAGAAAGAGCTGGCCTTCATTTCTGCTCATCGTGGGTTTCTGCTGTATGTTGCTTTTCTGTGTGTCATCAGAACTGCAGTCTAGCTAGCAATTTTAGGTTGTAATAATGTTTCCTTAACAATTTCGCTAATGAAAACAAAAATGTTAAAAACGTTATTTTGAGAGTTCTAGGAACTTAACATTAACATTATTGCTTGGTTATAAGAAATAAATGTTATTCAGACTTTTTTAAATTCTGTAATGTTTATGAAATGTTTCACTAATAACATTTTTATATGTGATATGTAGCCTTAAAAATGCACATTACTGCATAAACGTTTTTAATAACTTTGAGAGAACATTAGGCAATGTTCTGAGAATGTTCCCTGTTAGCTGGGAGACTGCATCTAGCTGCAGATTTTGTTTTTGGCATTAGACGCCAGTGTTTGACAAATGTAGCCGTTAAATTCCTGTGAGATTTCACGCTTGTATAAAGCTTGCTCTCTAAACATCTCACACATGTGGAGATCTGTCATTTATAAACCACATACTAACTCTGTGTGAGTGACAGATGACAGAGCAACTTGCATGTCAAGATCAAGGTCATTCCATTCATTGACCTTTGTGTTTAGTCTGCGCTTTTGTTTCCGCAGATTGTTGTATTGGGAGAGAGGTTGTGTGTTTACACACAGCTGAGCAGCAGAGCACGGAACTCTTTGTGTAAGTGTGTGTGTGTATGAGAAAGAGTGAGAGTCTTTAATAAGTCTTGAGGTTTGGCTGGCAGGCCGGCGGGTGTCTGATCTTACAGCTGAGCAGTGTTGATGAGGTCATCGAGTGGGAGGGGGCGCGGTGGAATGTTCTGGGCCTGAATCTGAAAAGTAAGATTTTCATCCTTCATTCTCTCTCGCACTCTAAATACACAAATAAACAAACTTCAGAACATTTAATGCGCTCATAAGGAAATTTTCAACTGGCGTTCCTCCATTCTATTACTCCTTTGAAATAATGGATCAAACATTGGCAGCGTTAGTAATATCTGTCATCCATGCTTAACCATTATAAGCTGATCTTTTCCTAATTATATTTTTAAGGGTTAAAACCAGACCTGGAGTCTGTGTGTGCAGAACTCCCTGGACCTCTGCAGAATTAGGACAAACATTCAAGATCTACGCATCTCCTGTTGTGTTTTGTTCTATTTATTTATTCTTTTGTATTTTGACTCATTGGAATTATGCTTGTATAAAAGTCTCTCATCTTCATTTAACAGATTTGAATGATCTGTAAATTCATTCCACAGAATTTATCAGATGTTCAGATATTCTCTGATCTTCAGTGCAGAAATTCCACCTGGGCCCGTTTAGCGCTCATTGCGTCACGTTGTGTTTGTGCTCCTGTACTGCCAGCTGTTTCGGTGACAAAAATCAGCATTATTTACTTTTCATCAATGTATAGTTCATGCCTGACTAAATTAAATGAGTTCAATCCAACAATGATAGCCTTAGGATATATATTAAATATGAGGGGAGGAAAGCCGAGAGTAATTCCACATAATCGTCTGTAATAAACATTGTTTAAAGTGTCTGCAAAGCCGTTTATACAGTCGGAATTGGACTATTTAAATATTTACCATTTTGAGCATAATTTTGAAATGAATATCCACAGTGTAATGACCTTAAAGCTGCAATCCATAACTTTTTTTTATCAGTTATTGAGCAAGTACATGCCGAATCAGTGTTTAGCACGATTTCCTTACCATATCCAGATTTGCAACGGTAAGTTTTTAATTATATATTTATAATAAGAGCGGACGGGTCAGATTTCATGGGAAATGTCCCTCTGTAAACAGTAAGAAGATCTGGCTCCTGTATCACATGTTTGGGCACTGTATATGGTACAGCTCTGTAACTTGTTCTTACATCAGTTGTTTAGACTATATATTTTTTATCCACGTTAAGAAAATAACTCCGTAAGTAACCTGCAATTTTTTAAGATGATGGTAGGGAGACCAGTTAGAGACTGCAGCTTAAAAACAAAACACAATTGAGGATCCTAAAGTCAAATCCAAGGGTAAAGTTTTGCTACATATCACCTTGTGGACCAATTACATGTCCTTATAACGTAATAAAACCAGTAAATAAGTGTCGTTTTTACAATAAGGTAATCTAATATTAATAGAATACAATCTTACAGCACACAGCTCGGTTGTATTACTTTGTTTGTATTTACCATTTCCATGCACAATTTATTTTATTGATTTCGACTACGGCCTGGATGTGCCAGTAAAAGTTCCACCAAGACATCAGACCTGTCATTACTTACACTGAACAGATATACATCCATTACATCAAAGTTTTGGCTACTATGCAAAGAAAGAAACAAAAATCACAGCTGTGCTGTCAGGTTTGAATCATCCATATTCATGGTACCGAAAGGCTCTTTGGCTGCCAGTCTTGTTTGGCTCAGATTGCATTACTCCGAGTCATTTTTTTCTCTCTAACCTGCTCCCTCAGGTGAAAGTCTTTGAGTGATAAAGACTTTGTACTGTGTGGGTCTCCTGAGGGTTGAGACTTGGATTAGAAGGTTAGGGTGAGGACATGCAGCTATAGTCCATGTTTATGAATAATGGTTCTTGGGGTTCCAAGCTTGTAAGTTTGCCAGCTTTTCCTCAACACCTTTCCCCTAAACGTGCTGGAGGCAGTTGATGTGGCGTTCCGGAGAGGAAATGCAGTAAATCATGGCTGATTAGCTCAGTACCAGCCTGCTGTTGATGAGTCATTACGTTCTAATTTAGGGATGAGCAGAGGGTGTGTTGTGTTGTTGCGTTTTTCAGTGCCGTTGTTGTTGTCTAAGGACTGGATGGGGCATAAAACATCGAAGTCCTTTAATGTTTACGTGCTGGGATGAGCGGCCCTGAGGAGTTTTTGTCTAGAAAGGTGTCATTTAAAGCTTCAACCCTCCGACCACCAACACAATAAAGCATTCAGTTTTTTTAATTGATGGTTCTTGGGATTTGTTAAACCTTATTTCCTATTTAATTGTAATGATATCCTTTGCATTTGTTNTGTGTCTAGAAAGGTGTCATTTAAAGCTTCAACCCTCCGACCACCAACACAATAAAGCATTCATTTTTTTTAATTGATGGTTCTTGGGATTTGTTAAACCTTATTTCCTATTTAATTGTAATGATATCCTTTGCATTTGTTCACCCCCCCCCCCCTCCCCTCCGTCTCTTTGGCTGTGAATAGAGTTCAGGTAAGACCTGGGTGTGTCTTTCCGCCTTATGACTTATTTTGAAAGTATGAGCTTTGCCTTGTGTTAAAAGCTATAAAGGCGCGCTTGTATACTCTTTCACGCGCTTCCTCTAGACGGTGTCAGTCCTGTTAAAAGAAACTCAATATTCAGAGGCTTAGTTTGAAGTGGTCACGTGATCAAACTTGTGTTTTTCCCCGGGGTTGTTGTGACAACACCAATGTGATTTGCTAAATTTAGTCACCGTTCCTTTAATTCCTGCCCTTCAATATATAAATCAAATTCCATTTATAGAATTATTAAACTCCCGTTGACATGTAAATATGTGCTTTTTGTAGCCATATTCGGTTCGTTTTGTTTTGTTTGAATGGAGTACATTTTAATTTGCCACCTGCTGTGGTGTTGTTTACTCCTGTTTGTTACCCCTCGGGGTAGAGGAATCATCTGATACTGGCCCAGATAGTCAATATTAAATTTGACGAGCTACTTCTTCTGTTTCCGAACACTGTACACCTTTATTCTGAAAGGGATCACTGACTGAAGGCTATAAGAAGCTCTGGCTGAATTTCTTTTTGTTGCTGCCGTTTATTCAGCTAACAAAAGATGCTGGAACGCTGGAAGTGAGCTGGATTAAGTGAGGGAGATGCATTGTTGGACTGTTGTACTCGTGTCTTCAGTGGGACACGATTGGGTTCTGATGAAACTTGAATTTAATGGCCACAAAACGACTCTGAGAACTAATGTATTAAAAAAAGGATGTATTATGTATTAAAGGATTTATGTGAATGCTCGGTATATTTGCTTATTATTTGTCTTCGGTTAACTCCTAAAATAAGCACATCAGTATTATAACGGTATAAAAGTAAACGCTTTCTATTTAAAAAGAGTATACTGTTGTATCGAATAAAAAAATAGAAAGACAGATATGTTTTTGAACACACAGTGTTGCGTTACAATCAAATTCTCAGAAGTACCTGCGAAACATGTGGAAACACATTTAAAACTCCAGAGTGATGACAATCCATCTCATGTTATGTTCTATTTTCAATTGTACTATTATCTTACATTGTCGAGGCGAAAGAGAACTGCAGGGAGTAAAACATCTTGCACTATTTCATTCCCAATCTTTTCCAAACCTGTTTCATTGGATGCTGAACTGCTATTTGGAAGCGACCCTACAGCTCATAACCCAGGACGGAGCAGCTGTGCGCTGAAGCGGGGCGCGCGTGAGATCTCCTCTCCCCGTGATAAAGAATCATCCCTGGTCGGCATTTACAGATGGACTTTGAGGTTGAACCACATCTGCGTCTATTTGCCTGCAAGACCTTGCTGTGCGTTTATATAGTAATTCCATTAATCTGAAAATAATTCTGTCACGGGACATAAAGGTTTGGGTTCTTGAAATGACCTTTAACCCGGATTCTTCCTGGGATGGGGTGTACCAGAGTCCCACAGTAATACCTTGACTTATAGGGTGCCACAGAGCGGACCTGATCTCATATGTTGTCCACATTACGCTTGCTCATACCGGGACCATATGCATGATGGTTGTATCTCTTTGGTTTTGACGGAGGAGAGGAGAGCCTGCCTTTAGAGGCAGGCGCTGGGTTTGCGTTCGGGTGTCGTGAGATAGTTTCCAGCATAGTCAATGCTTCATTACTGCCAGGCCCATGGAGGTATCGCATCCGCCTGACAGAACTATTCTTACGAAACGGAACAGATTAAGCGAGCTCCGCCCAAGCAAGCGATCAAAATCAAACAAAGGAGCAAAAGCTGCCTGGATGGTGCTATCACTTTCTTCTGCTAGTTTCCTCTTTTCTGTGGTGCCACACACAACCGGTCACCTGACACACTTTGGTCCTCAGCCAAAAAATGGTGTTTTGGAGGAACAATAAGGTCATTCACAGAAAATTATATCTATGGTTTGGTGTGTCTTTTTTTATTCCGTCACCCAGAGTTTGCCGTCTGCTATTGTTAGTTTTACAATAACAGCGCACAGCCCTCCCTTCACGCCATTTGTTGATTCTGTTCCGCGCGACCATTCAGTCGCAGTCCATGCGACCGAGCTGCTTCCTCTTGGATGTATCGCTTTTCAGGTTATTGATGTCTTGTATTGTTCTCTTTCTTTATTGCAGAAGGTCAGTGGCTTTTGGAACAGGCTTTCGTGTGTGCGGTTACCGAGACGTGATGGCAACGACTCTTTCCAGTTCTCACTTTCTCTTGTGCTTTCTTGTTTCGTGTCCCAACGGGGTCACATGTCCGCCTCCGGGGACGAAGCGCCTTTAACGGCATCAGCTAGGTAGCGTGAAGGGTTAGGTCTGTTTTTCCCCCGTCTCTGAAACCAGTCACAAATAAGCAGGCGGCATTCCCAAGGGATGCTAGGAAGCACGCACAAGACTGCGTGTTTTGCAAGCTTATTGTGTTACAAAATGGCTTTTGTTTGATGGGGAAGTTTAGTTCGTGTTTTACAGTTCTGATCAGAAGTCATGCAATGTAAGTTTCTTGATGCAATGAGGACTGTCGCAGACTTCAATGCAATGCAGTGCCCTTTGTTGCAATAGATGTCGTGACTGAACTGGGTTTGAGGTATTCGTGGCATTTTGCTATGTGCGCAGAATGTCTCCCAGCAACCCTCGCGAACTTCTGCCGCTCTGCCTCCGTCGTCCTCCTCTGCATTTGACCCGAGCTCTGTCTGTGCTGAGAGGGATCACGGACCTCAAAAATTAAAACTGGCGTCCCGTGAGACCTCTCACAGGCACCTAATTAAGCATCTCGCATTCCATCTGTGGGGTGCGAGCGCACTCACGCACACACATCTATAACACACATTGAGCTGCAGTGAAATTGCGTTCCCATGCGCGGCTTTGATGCTGTGAGGGTTGCTCGAGATGACTCTATCTCACCACATCAATAATAAATATTTTGCTTTGAAAGTTGATCAAAGAGGAAATAAAACCACACTTTTGTCTTCAGCTAAAGGCATTGTTGTTCATCTGAATTGCCTAATGTTGTACATTAATCAGACAAAATCTGAGGGGAAAGGGACTTTTTCCTCATCCAGAAGTTTGTTTTTTAGCAGAACGTTTTCTTTAGCGTTGCTTTGTTTCTGCTTTGGGACATTGATTTATTTAGCATCCTTTAGTGCCAAGACTGTAATACAGCAATTTAAGCTCTATACATTATTTTGCCATAAAGCGCTTTTTCCTGCTCACCCTGGGGCAGTAGGAACCAGATTAAAAAGCCAAATCAATGACGGGAATTTGTTGTGTACATAGTAATGTGAGAAATTACACCTGAAGTGGTTTTGTGTCACTGAGGTTGAAAGATTGGTACTGTTGCTTATCTCGCACATTCGTGTAACAAGACCACCACCAGCGGGTGATTCATTAGGAAACATAAACAGTCAATACCTGTGACTAACGCTAAACTTAATTAGAGGAACCTAAGGTTTCTCCAACACAAATAGTAGCTTGATGGGAAATTGATCATGGTTGCTGCTCTGAATGCAGTTTTATTGAGAGATCTGGAGCATGTGCGTTTGTTTTGGCTGACGTTCATTACTAGTTGTGTCTGAGTGCATCAGCTGTAAAATGCTAGTTCTGTTTTATATTAACTACCAGTCAAAAGTTTAGGATTAAGCACTTTGTCTTTATTATACATTTTTCTGCATTTTAAAATATTAACTGCCTCAAAACTGGAATCATTTTTATTGTGAAAATGAAATAACAAATTGAACTGGGAATTATGTGAGTGCAATAAAAATAAACAAAACTGATAGATTTTAGCATCTTCCATCCCTTGCCCATCGTTTGCAATAATGTCCTCCTGGCATTTTATCACCCTGGGATGCTTTTAAACAGTATGGAAGGATTTCACATCTACAGTACGCTGGATTCTTATTGGCTGCTTGTTCATCATTCAGTCATCAGTTCCAAAATGTTTTGCAGCGAATGAAATGTTGAAATAATTATATTTTTATCCACAAAACTGACTTTTAAAACTCTTTAGATCAGTCGGTAAGATCATGAAAAGCATTTTAGTCAAGTGCTTCTAAACTTTTGACCGCTAGTTTGTGTTATCCTGTTTCACCACCATGATGCTAGTTTTCCACTCATGCATTTCACCGTGGCCTCCTTCCAGGCCCAAAGCACTGGACTTATCCTCGTGAGACTTCATCATGCAGGTGGTACATGGATCTCAACCACAGGATTGGTTTGCAGATATATCTCAATCTCACATCTCGGTTAGTGGTTGGTGCAAATGTGTGTGTGTTTTATGGAAAACATTATTCTCTTTTGTTACTGAAACGCAACAGTTTTGAAATACCTTGAAAGCATTCTGAAGAACATGTTTACTAAATAGAGGGATATCTTGTCTTGGTCACTTTGAATTAGTGGGGATTGAAAATGTCATCTGACCAAGCCAGCAGGTCCAAAGCTCTTTAAGATGTCTGGATCGAAGTTCCTGGACAACGGTTTTAAAAACAGAACTTCAAAGACTTCTCAAAAAAGGCGGGTTCTCTCACAGGCTTTGCTGATTTTATGCTTTAATTATTTCTAGCTGTCAGCGTTGTTTCTAGCTGAGTCAAGCGAAACTGTTTGTTTTTTTTTCCCGTTTTGAAAGAGTATAAAGTAACGTTGTTTATGAGCAGCAGTTTATGATCAGCTGTTTGTAAACAACAAGCCTCCGAGTCACTGATTATTTAAATTAATTTCAAGCGTGCGGAATCCAGTGGCATTGCCAAAGACGAACAGTAGTCGGATATAGGAAACCATATGCAGACATATTCAAAAAACAAATCTTGTCTTGGGATTAACGGGCTCCCCTCATCAGCAAATCATTCTGACATCTCAAAGCTCTCTGTGATTAATTGTGTACTGCAGCGTTCACCTACCTTCACAAAAAACAGGATATTTCGCTTCCCGCGTAAGTGCTTATGGATCCTGCAGAACGCATATCCTCCTTCACTCCACTGTGCATCCGGCTAAAATAAATCCCAGACCAGTAATGCCTGTAAATGCAAACATTTCCGAAATTGTGATGATTCAGGAGCTGTTCTAAAAACCTAGACTAACAGGGAACAGTCTAAGAATGTTAGCTAACGTTTTCTCTCAAAGTTCTCTGTTATTAATAACTGCACTTAAACTTAAATAGAACTTTACATTAGACGTTTAACATTATATATCATATATTAAATATTGTACTCTTATTGTACTCTAGAAAATATTTGAATAACGTTCTTGATGTTTTGAACGTTCCTAGAACTTTGAAAGTAACATTTTTAATGTTTTTGTTATTTCATTGAAACGTTAGGGAAACGTTCCTGCAAGCTAAAATTGTAAGCTGGGTTACCGTTTGCATGGTCCACTGAGTGTTTCTAAAGATGTGGAACCTTTTCACATATGATTAGCTTTGACAGTAGATACTATTTCTAAATTGGAAGAAACATCTCTCTAATAACGTTTTAAAAAACAACAGAGAATAGAACTTAAGCCTCTTCCAGAGTTGAGTCATCTTATAATCGTTCAGACTAAAGACTCTGCTGATGTAGTATTACTCTATAGCCTCTGCTGGCTTAAATGTTATGCGATATGGGTCTCGCTTTAAATAAAAACAGCTTGTATTGATTAGGCAAATGCACCTACACTGCTTAAAGCCTCTTCTCCAGTATAAAACATCATAATTACTGCATCTAAAAGAGAGACGACACTAAATACTTTAGCTTATGATGTTATGCTAGCCAGTATCGTGGGCCCCACGGTATTTTAATGGACGGATATATTGTGCACTGATGCTGAGGAGAGACTGCGAATCGAGTCCGCTGGGTGAGAAAGTTCCAGGGTTGCCATGTCAATTAGAATCATTACTGTAGGAATCTGAGCCGAGTGGCTGCTGCTTAGCAGTTCATCCATCACTCATCAAAGCATCACATGAGCGATGGCTCTTTGCCAGCAAACGCTGAGAGAGGTCCTGCAGTGGCTCATAAGCATTTCATTAACAGATCTCAGGTTAAACCATCAAGATGTACCAGAAGATGTGCTTAAGGCTGCAATCTGTAACTTTGGTTAAAAATGAACAAAAAGCAAGTACATGACAGATCAGTGTTCAACACAATCTCCTTATCTTAACTCGATTCGCAATGGTAAGTTTATAATAATCATTTATAATTTGAGTGGTCGGGACCGATTCCGCAGGTAAGCGCTGTCTGTAAGCAAAAAGAAGATCCGGCTACTATATCACATGTTCGGGTACTGTACATGGTGCTGCATTTGTAGTTTGTTCGTACAGCAGTTGCTTAGAATTATGTTTCGAACAGAGATGGCGGTAGGGAGGCAAAAGTTATGAACTGCAGCTTTAGGAAAGTTTGTTTTAATAACAAACTACAGTAGATAAATGCAGGAACAGACCAGTAGAACGATGCTGTTGTGGATCATCTTATGCCTCAGTTTCTTCTGACTTCTGGGCCTTCCAGTGGCATTACTCTGGGTGTTGGCAGGCTGTAAACCGCCTGTGCACTTGGAAAACAAATCACTGAGGAATTTTAGTTGCACTTTCCTTTATCAGATAAAGCTGGTTGCCAGGAATACTTTCCTCGGTCCTGTGATTTACAGACTTGAATATTCCTGAATGGAGATAGTCTCAACATGCCCTTATTTAGGAAAGCAGTGTGGGCGTGAGAAAAAGAGGAGGGTTGTGAGGAGCTGACAGATAGACAAGGTTTATTAGATTGCCCTTGACCTCTGCGTTTCCCAGGTCATGTGAGTCTCACAAGAGGTCAGAGGTCAGATATCAGGCTGTGATAAGAGGTTTTATGATTTTTTTTCTTGCCACTGTCTTTTTTGTCAAGATTAGCAGAATGATATTACAGGCATCATGCACTACTAAATATTTAGGCACCATTAAATGTAAAAGTGAAACAAAACCTTTAGAAACGTTTATACATTTTAGTGTTTCTGTATTAGTATTTATTTGTATTAGATAATGCTTTAGATTTTAGAGCATTTTTAGAACATTTTACAGTTCCTCAATATTTATTTAAACATACTGCTTATAATCCAAAATTAAAATGGTAATTTTACTCAAATTTTGGTAACCTACTATTTTGATAAGCTAGTCTTTAGAAACATGCGATGCCACCAAATGAAGTACTGGATTACCTACAAAGTAAATTTAAGTAAAAAAGTTGTGTAACATTTACTTTTCAGTTTACAGTAGGTGGGACATTATGAACGTTTGGTCTATTCTGCATTCATGCGAGAGAAAGACTCAGATTCATCTGCCATTAGGATGTAAATAAACCAGCAATCACTACAAAATTAAAACTGATTCAATCCTGGTTTCTAGCTTTATATGTCTCTGTGATCACTCCTCATCCCCTCGGACTGGTTTGGCCTCTTCAAAGCAAAATTGTTTAATTTTATTTTGTGACCATTTGTAATCAAAGGAAAGGAAATCCTCTGCAAAGGACCAAAGCAAAATATGATCCTCCATTTCATCTCATATTCACACTCGGCATGTGATTCTGTTTCTTTGAAAATGTTGCAGCAATATGAAGATTAATCACCACGTACCTCAGTAATAACATCTCGTTGCGTCCTCTAAATCCATCTCTCCTCTTTTATTGTTTTATATTACCATCTCAGACCATACACATGTTTCCCAGAGTAAAAATTATGATGTTGACAGATCGTGGTGGATGGAGCGAGAGGGCAGACACAGATGGATCTAACTGGATTCAGGCCTCACATATGGAGCAGCCCTGCTCATCCTCTACTATGCCTAGCGCTTCCTAGACCCTCAGTTCAGTCTTTATTAGATTAGGCTGTACCTGCTGTACTTCCACACGACACATGAAAGTGGTTAGAGTGAGCACAATTAAGACGGAGTGCTCCACGGTTCTAATCAGAGCTCAGCTAGAACAAAGGCAGCTTGCTCGAACCGTTCGGAGATCTGAGGCATGCCAACGCGCCGAACGCGTCGGTCACGATCTGGGCGCGCCTCTCGAAGAGAAAACACACGCACCTCGCTTTGATATGACATGATATCACTCCAAATCCAAACAATGGGCTCATACATTCTCTAGCTTCATAGTTTTATGGGTGGGCCCATAAATGTGATGCTCAAGACCTTGTCTTTTCACATTTAGACAGACATGTCTTGTATCGTTTAGCAGTTTTGTCTGGTTTTGTTTCGCCCTCACCTGCTATTGATTTTTAAATAAATTTACACCGCCTATAAAATCAAAAACGCCCGGCAGATATCACTCTCGGCCAAGTCTGTCCACAAAACCATTCTCATGGCTCGGTGGCACGCTGCCTTTTCGTGTTGAACAAGAACAGGCGGTATGGGCTGAGGTTTCTGAGATTTGCTATTATGGGGGTCCATCATACCACACATTATGTAGCAATAACCCTCAATGGTTTTATACGCTGGTAAAACAATTTTGTTCACACCCATATGCTCTGTGTACATGGCAGCGCAACCCTTGGCCATAAATGGAAGCGTTGGTTTATAATAAATCATACATCTGTCTATAGCTAGTCTGACCATTTTAGATGTTTGGTTATGTGAACATAAACCACTGCCATCTGAATTAGCATAATATGCCCTTTTGTAAATACATCTACTGTCCTGCTTTTCTTCAGGGTCTTTCAAAACGGCTTTTTCGTTGGGAACCAAACACACCACATGTCTTCATGTAGATGTGATCTTCCATCTATGGTTTATAATTTGGCCCTGCCAAAGTCGGCATCTGTTTTAGTTGCGCTTGGTGCGTGCGTTTCAGAAAGCAAAACGTTTCGTTGTTTCAGAGATGGTGATGATGGCAAGCGAAACCTGACTAGTTTTCATTTAATGTCATGTTATGACAACAATAGGCTGTTCCATTGTTCCCCAGGTTGCTCTTTAATACCTTAGAGAAAGGTTATGATTTTACTTATGATTCATTATGATTCATCAGCTTCACTTCAGATGTTTCTTCTAAAATGTTTGTTGGGAGAAATAAAAGACACAAATATTGTCCCCCTTCGCTCTCCATTTAATCTTATTTCTGTCTGTGAGAACCAACGGAGATCTGCTTTTTGATTTCCTCTCCAATGGGAAAATACATTGTAGAAAACCCGGGCAGGTCATGCATTACAAAATCTCCTTTGGTGGTTTGCCAGCAGAATGTCAGGTTTTTTACGATGTAATATCTCGGAGGTGAGGGGGTGAAAGTGAACCATCAGCTAGCCGTACGTTACACAAGTCCAATTATGCTGTCTCTTATGTTGGATTGCCAACCACAATTATGTATCTCCATTATCAGTGGTTCCAAGTAAAATCTTCTTTCACCTGCCACCTAGTATCTGGAGCCAAACCACTTTAATGAAATCTGGCTTGGAAATATGTACAAGGCAAAAAAGAAAAACTGGTGGTAGTCAAGTTAGATCTGCAATACAGATTCAAGACGTTCTCCACATCTCTCTCCATCTCTCCCTCTCTATCTCTCTCTCTTTCTGTAAGAATGGCTACATTACAGTAAATGATTTCCACACCGGTTCTTCATGTGATCGCAGGGAGGAACCCTGTCCTGTTCACCATCTGTAGTGTGGAACACCACCAGGCGTTTTAAGTAATATCAAAAACATTCATTTGAAACATGGTTACTGCTATAACATGAAGATAATTGTAGATCACTATACTAACTCGACATGTAACTAGTATAGAGCTATGACAGAGAATATGACTGTGAAAATGAAAAAGAGGGTGTCTGTCAAAACTGGATATTTTATAAAATATAGAATGGCACAGGTCCGGAACATGCTGATGCTGTGTTTATGTGCTTAGTATTTATGCTGCCAAAGGGTCTGGGCAACAGAATTAGAAGTTTTATTCGGCAAGAGCCGAAATTAGAGAGAACGTTGCCGAAGAGTACGGAAAGAGTTGTAAATTATAGATAAATCGACTTATTATCCTTAGAAATAAATGAAATTATTAAAAATGATTATTTATTTATGTTTAATGCAGGATACATAATATCACTGACGTTCTTGGCTCTGTAATTGATACTAATAGCTGCATTTTCGTATATATATTATATATAATGTGTGTTTTCATGCACAAATATGCATATATATTTAATGTTGCTTCATGATAAAATTATGAAAGTTGTTTTGAAACGGCACCATGGTGCTTTCACATTTTCTCATGCTCCTTTAACCAAAACTGCAAATCCCGTTGAACAGAGAAGCCTTTGATGTCAGAATCAATGTTGTCGCTCTCCTTGTGTTGTAAAACATTTCCCAACATAACAAATCACATTTTCATTACCGGACCTTTTTGAAATGGAGACTGGATGAGTGCTTGCTTAAAACACGGTTTTTCCTTAAACTTCAGAAACTACGGTAACTACCAGCACTGTGTGATAGAGAGAGCGGAGGCGGTTCGGATCTTTGGGGTTGAGTGATGGGACTTAAAAGAGACCCACGTGAGAACAGCCGCTGTCAGTCTGATGCTCTTATGGGATTGAATTTTATAGAACAGTGGCATGATGGGAATGTATCCATTCACTGCAGTGCATAATTCAGCGCCGCACATCTGCTGTTGGAAAACGCAGACATTTTTATTAGGGAGTGGAGAACAAAAGAGGCAGGAGAGGGATAAAAGAGATAAAACAGTCTGGAGTTTTTATGGGATACCTAGACTCAGATGCTGTGCTGTCGATGCGGCGCCCCTTGTAGTTCTTAAACGCTCGAATGACCTGTTAGATTAATCAAGGTCCTGTTATTCTGTCGCATCAGGGCTCATCTGTTGCCGCTTATTCAGGAAACCTGGACAATTTCAAGAACAATGACACATATAAACACACAAATAACATTCCACATGTTTCTGCTTTGATCTGAATGCACAAAACATTTCTGTTTATTATTTTTATTACCAGGAAACTCATTTCTCACTACGGCGCCTGCAACGCCAAAGGAACAGGTTTGAATGTTTTGGAATGCGCTTTTATTTCGATTACTTCAAATATACCTTGAATATTTGGATTAAAGCGTCTGCCAAAGGCCTATCATGAAAATTAAAACTAGTACACTATGGCTCCATACGACGTCCAGAAGTTCTCTGACAGCCAAGACCATGTCCTGGTAGAGGACTTGTAACTCTAATCTTCCATTGCCCATCATCTTTCCTTCCTTACCTTCATTCTCCTCCTAAGCAAACAGCTGAAAGTCTAATGTTACATTCTAGCAAATCCCCAATAAAAAATTAATTTATATGCTCTTATGTAGTCACTTGTTGGCATGTTGGAGGCTTATGAAGGCCAGGATAGGGAGACATAGTTAAATGGCACAGGAGTTTGTAGTCGTCCTTTAGCAGTTGAAGTTGACTTTTAATTAGCCTAACAGAGTTGATCAAAAATAGGGCGAACAGACAATGTTAATTGTAATACCTGCTAATGCATCATGACAAAACGCATGTAATTTCTATAAACACCTCCGATAAACCAGGTGGTGTTCCAGACTTTTTCTAATCTTAATCGCCTGCATCTTGGTTCGGATTGTACGTTCTTTTATCATTGCAATATGTTTTAAATACGCTGTTTGTTTTTCGGTAATGAACTGCAAAAGCTGTTTTCAGGGTTTCGAGCATATATTGGTCTGGCTCACAGTCGTGTTTCTGAAAGCAATCAGCGAATGAAAACGCTTTTATGATTTAGTGAGTGTTGGACGAGTCGTGATCCCTGGACTTAACAAACAGCCAGTGGCAGTAAAACACACTCCCTGGATGTCAACCCCCTCCCCCGACCCCCCCGACTCATCATGAAACAATAAAGCAGGCCCGTTCTGACAAGCAGAGAACACAGCTGAGCTAGCGGCCTGTTCTAATCGGGTCCCTGGAGAAGAACCCGCCACTGCACTAAGACACTTTTGTTCTAAGACTGTAGAGACGGGACCGAGAGAGGCTGATGGGGACCATGTTTAAAGCACAGGTGCAGATGTGCGTTCAGGACAAGTGGGGTAAGGGGTTACACACACAAGCTATACTCCAGAGTCCCCTTGCAGAACGTGTGTGTGAACAGATTCTGGGAGTCAATTCAGATTCAATATCCTCTGCATTTGTCATTGAGGAGAAGAACAAGAGCGTTTTATCTGGGCAGTCTCTAAATTTCCTGGTTTACCTTTTCCGCGACGGTTGTTAGCAAGAGTATGTAAATTTTTATGCCATTTTTCAAAGGGAACAAGTGAACCGGACACAGGGGTGCATGATCCCCCTTAACCACCAACAGAGGTTAAATGATTTATCGTGCTCCATGTGAGCATTCTGGAAAATCAGAGTACACTTTTGGAAAATGTAGCAACAGATGCCGAAGCGTTCCAGATGCAGTGTTGCCAACCACAGGTTTAATGGAATGACTCTTTTTAGACTTTTTCTCCTCCAATCTGTCCCTTTTTTCCCAGTCTTTCAAGGAAAATAAAATCTCTGTTGGCGGCAGATTAAGCACTCGATGGGGTGGGTCAACCTGCTGATGTCTTTTCATCATAATTTATGTACCATCTGTCTGTTCAGTCAGCACCTCGGAGACACAGAGCCGTAATTCTCTACAAGTGCCTTCGATCTTAATGGATATTGCAGCACTTAACAAAGAGCATACAGAAATCCTTACTGACCCGATGATGGCAGTTTTTAGGGAGGATTATCGCAAGACACTTCATCCTGTGCTGTATTTACTGTGTGCTATTCAGCACGGACTGATATTTTTTAATGCGTTCGAGTTTCACTGTGTAGCATCTTGCACAACGCACAAACAACCAACCACACAACCGTGATGTGTCTCCTGTGAAATTCAAAACAACGTTGTGTTTTTAATACTAATGCTGTAAATTACTCTAAAAACATTGCATGAATTTAATTTAAACCATAGTGAGAGAAACAAGCCTGTCTGGTTATCAGATACATCTCACTGTGCAATATCCAGTTACTCATCCCTGATGGCTGGAGTTTGGCAGAGTTTCACAGCAGATACGCTATCAACATGCAAAATAGACATTCCAGATATTTAAATGAAAATACGTACCGCTTGCACAAATCATCTTCCCTTACAGTTTTTAGATAAAACAGAGCTATCAAAGTAGTACCGTTTGTGTGCATAACTTGATCTACAATTGCTATTTCACTTACAATAATAGCAAAGCGTCTAATTTTCATTTGCGCATTTGGCAGAGGCTTTTATCCAAAGTGACTTACAGTACATTCAAACTACATTTGATATCGGGACATGTGTTTCCTGGGAATCGAACCCGCAACCTTTGCGCTGTTAACGCGACGCTCCACTAGTTGAGCTGTTCAAGGTTTTTTCCTCATTCTTTTGATTTAGCGATGTCCAGCAATGGCTGTATCTCAATGTTAAACACACAGCTTTTGAAAGGTTAATGTCGGCCCATAGAGGATGTTCTGAGTGTTTAGACTGGAGGCTGTTTCTCCTCTGTCAGATGAAGTTCATACAGAATTCATTTAACAGTCCAGAGGATTGGGGCTTCCAGGCCTCGTCTCCCGCCAGCATAGTGTATGATAAAACAAAAATGTGCACGCAGTTAGGGTCGTATGAGATACAGCGTTTTGTGTAAAGTGTTTCTGTAGCTGTGGTAACTGGTAGAGCATTGCGCATGCAACGCCAAGGTCATGGGTTCGATTCCCAGGGTTTTTTAAAACACGCAGGCGTTCACACATGAAACTCTTTATCTGAAACCTTTTCCCAGCAACGTTCTCCGCATGTGATGAACGAGAAGATCGAGATGAAAGATCTCTCAGCTTCAGGCAGTTTGTCACTAAGTACATAAAGCTTCGCAGAGTCTCCCAAATAACAAAACGGGAATGTTTTTGCATGATTCAGCGTTTGAATGCTTTAGTCTGATCTGTTCTCTTTGATCAATCCTGCATTTGTTGTGACACCTGATATACTTAGAACACAAATTCCATGTAATCATTCTTGAATTGTGTGACACTAGCGCAGTATGTAAGACTGGAGCACCCAGGCTCTGGGGAGTCTTCCAGTAATGGCCTGCAGGTTCAGTTCAAGTGTGTGGGGGAGATCGGATCCGTCCTGTGAGATGAGACCGTTGTTAACACAGGAGGCACCTGTGGAGGGTAATGAGGCAAGGCAAGTGGGGGCAGGGTTAGTCACGGGCTTTCTCTTCATGTGGACTTATTGGTGCTGTCAGAACAGTGGGGCCACAATGGGCCTGTCACATGTCCTGATGGATCCCAGGACGAGGGAACCAAATGAGGCTGTCCGTGTTTTGGGTGACCTACCCCCATGAGCTTGGCCAGGTTCACATAGATTTGTGTGAACTTCATTTCATGTCAGCAGGGTTTTTCTCGTGGAGGTTGCCTTCAGAGCGTTAGCAGACCCACTAGTTTAAAGTAATGGGGAGAATACAGTTCGGGTGTCCTTCGGTACGGCAATCTTTTGATTCATTAGTTCTGTTTGTTGTCTGCTATATCTGGTCAAAAACCTTTAGGGGCACTTAAAGGGGTACTTCACCCAAAAATAAACATGTTGTCATCGGTTACTCATGCTCATGTCATACCATAACAAATCAATACAGTATGATTTTTTCATAGGAGAAATTTTGAAGAATATTAATGCTGCTCTTTGTATCCACACCATCTTCTTTTGAATGTCACAGAAGAGTCATATAGATTTGGAACAACATGTGGGTGAGTAAACGATTGCAGTATTTTTATTTTGGGGAACTATCCCTTTAAGAGTGTGTTTTTACTGTTTATTAGTTAATAACCTTCATGTGTGTTAATTTTATCTTAAATAATCAAAGGTCCATGTTTGTTTTTCCAGTTTGGTGCACAGTGACCCTCAAGTGGGCTTCATACAAGTTCAGACCGGAAAAACCTTCTGTGTATTTTGTTTGGGTGAACCGTCCCTTTAAATATCTCGGGCTTTGTTCACATTGCACAAAAATCTGATTTGGTTTTCAAATTTGGGATTTAGAAATGACTCTCCGCACTGCCATTTTGTAAGTGATGAAATCTGCTCTGTTTGTTCAGACAGTGTGTCTGGTGTGTCTACATTGGTTGCTATAGTAATGATGTAAGCTTCAGCATAATGCCAAGAGACTCTCTCATACAACAACTGAGAGTAGCTGTTGGTGTGGAAAGAGATGACGGAAAACTGGAAATTTCGCCTCTGCTCATGTCTACTGTATCATGACATCTCACCACGTGCTGAAATCACGAGGCGTATTAGAATAAGTGACAGGCATTTTACACATTCACATACTATGTCCAAAACACACTCACACACACACAGATTATGCACTTGATGGTGTTACATGCATACTGTGCTTCGTATAATGACAAAAACTACTTTGAAATCCCATCTAAACATTCAGATTGACATAATAAGAAATCTGATTGAAATCGGTTTTCAAACCACATATGGAAGTGGTTTGAATCTGGTTTGTGCACATCACATCTCATTTTTTTGAACAAAGCCTTAGCCTCAATTATCTCTATTAAAGACTATTAGCACAACACGATTCCAAGCGCAGGTTGTTTTTATTAAAAGGTTAGTATAATAAAGATGTTTTTGTTGACGTTCAAAAAGCGCCGTGATTATGTGTATGATTCCACCCTGTACTTTCCTGCCACTTGCACCCCTCCGAGTGCTGCGGCTGTGAAGAATGTGCGGCATGCGCGCTGCGGTTTTAAGGGAGTGTAAAGAACAGCCACCTCTCCTGCATGTGTGCGCTGCATCCACAGTCAAGCTTAGCGGGAAAGCACCTGCTGAAGGATTACTGCTTTGTCTCCACGGCAACCATGAGTTCACCACATTCCGTTTTCATTTATCAGGTCCAGGCGAAATCAAACAACAGTAATCACCGATCTGGCCATCGAAAAGACCAGGGACATTACAACACACGTCCTTTTATGGGAAAAATCACATCCCCAGCTGAAGGAAATCTGTTCGCCTGCAGATGTATCTTTTGTGCTCTTTATCAGATTTTTCATTAAATGGGAAACGATTGCAACAACACACTGAATTCGTTCTGACCTGCTCCATTTGTTTGTTATTTGCACGTCTCTCTGGGCGGGCTGCTGTGGGGTTTATTGTCCAGATGGACGCACTGAAGCCAGGGGAACCTGCAGTATGCCTCACAGATTTCAACACTTGCACTCACCCATAAAAGCAAAATGGCTCATTTAGTGAGGTGACCGTAGGGGATGTTGGGTAGAGCTCCGATGCTTCCCCTGTCGAATTCAGCCCCAGGTCTCACCGACCTCTGGATAATTTATATTCAACAGCACACGTGTATATCCAGGGTTTACCATCGCCATGGTTTCCAGAGGACTCTAGTGTTTCAGGGGGGCCTCAGGACAGTTTTGACTGATTGAAAGTGAGAGACACATGAGGCGTTCAAACTTTTCCCTGACTTAGTTAATTTTGGAAGGAGTCACTGATTTCGGCAGGACATTTAGGAATACTGCAGTTCAAACAATGATCATTTTCTGTGCTTCCTTAGGTTTTGCAATTACTTGAAGCGGTTTAAAGTTGCTTTTTAATAGCGTGGATATTTCATATGAAGCATTTTATGGTAGAAATGTCATGATAACTCAGGGCAGCCACATGGCCTTGAAATGATGTAAGGAAAACAAGCGTTTGACTTTAATGAAAAGAAAAAAGACAAAGTCTGTCTGAGAGGAGATCGTATCCTCTGTTTACTCATCTGGTGGAATTAAACCGGTTCAGATAAGAAAGGTGTGGACGCAAATGAAGTACAATTTCTGGTTGACATATTTCAAAGTGTACAACACTAATGGGTTACTGGGTTACTAGTTTGCTAATGCTTTTGATACCTGTCTGTCAGGGACCAGAGTGAGCTGCAGAGTTGCTCCATATCTAGAGGGATTTACAAACTGTAATCGTAGCCAGTGTCTGGTAATGCAGTTCAAAGATCGAGGCGCAAACAGGTGACCTACGACCGGGTTCAAATCACTTCACGTTTCTGTTATTTATTGACTTAACTATTATCATGCGCTTAAAAGTTATTAGAAACCTTAGGAAACAATTACGTGCCATCATAGCGTAAAAAAATGCGTAATTTTATGTATTTATATTAAAATTACATCTAATTTGTAGGCAAGTAGAAATGTATTATTATGCAATTAAAATAATCTCTCTCTTTACCTCCATCTCATGCGCACTCGCTGTCAGAAATCTAACGTTTTGTGGTCATTCTCAGGTTGATAATGACCTTCACATATGTTACTAGAAATAATATTAAAAACACATAGTTAAGAAACGCATGCAAGTACGACATGCCCATTTCCCGTAATTACTTTCCCTTTCTGGCTTGATGTTTTGACAGCTTCTTTGAAAAGAAATATTTGATTTATGTGTGTTTTATTAACTGGAAGAGATTTAGTAAACCTAAAAAAAAACAGTGGAAATGCAACAAAATCCATTAACATGAAATGCAGGATTTCAGCGGACAGATAATTCAGAGTCTGGCCGTGTCTTTTGGAGAGAGCGTGGCTGATTTGGATGGAAAATTGACGTGCCAACTTGCATCTTTTTCCTACATTGTTGTCATCTGAACGCTAAACTGTTCTTTATCTGATGGATGAAGATCTTGGCCATCTGCTGCTGAAATCATCCCACTACATGTGTCCTCCACTGGGGTTCAAAACGGGCTGTTTGCCCATCCGTCTTTACTCCCAAATAAAATATGTGAAACACAAGTTCGATTTAAAAGGGAAAAATTGAAGTGAATTGAGAAATGTCTCTACTTCAGAAGACATCCATGTGGATCTACAAATGAGAACAGTGACTGATTAAGACAGAAATGAATCGTTGAGAAGTCACGCATAGCCAGACTCTTGAAGGTCTGGTCTTTGCTGGAGCTTATTATTCTGGCCAAGAACCGGCCATTTACAGGAAGAGATCACCTGACTGACATGTAAAGCGACCAACCACAGCTCTTTCTCTTGTTATATATCTTTTAGGGGTGGGATTATTTTAGTTAAATTATATCCCAACAGAAGACCAAGGTAGAAAAAGTCATTCAAATTGTACGTTAGTTGTGTGCTGTGACAGAGTTGAATCATATGGATACCAAACAGAATTAAATCCATATAGATACCTAAAATGCTTCTCTTTCCTGTAGCTCAGTAGTCAGAGGATGGTGTTAACAACGCCAAGGTCATGGGTTCGATCCCAGTGATTGCACATACTCAGAAACAATGTATAGCATAATGCAATGTAAGTCGCTTTCGATAAAAGCATCAGCTAAATGTAAAATATGTATATTTTGTGACAAATTTTGAAAAAAAAACAAAGCAAAATAGACAGTTCTGTTTGTGGATATTCAGTAACTGCAGCATAAAGACTAAATATTTGAATGCAGTAACTTTTCAAAGTTTAATATGTAGACAGACAGATAGAAAACCTCAGTGTCTTTATTCCCAGAAGTTTTGGACAGCCAGCCAATCAGATTGCAAGTGGTGATGAGGCCGAGACTAAGCCTTGAGTATCTATAGGTCAAAGAGCAAGTGAAATGAAAAATAGCTCGAAGAGTCAAACTCTGGCTCACGTCAATGCACATTACATATTCATCAACTTGAAAGCCTGTTTTTCTGCTGAATCCTGAAGCTCATTCTGTAGTCCCTGAATTCTTAAAGGGATTTAAGAGTTTTTGAATCAAAGTTTAGACACCTCTGTTTGGTATTTCTAGGGAGTGAGTTGCATGGATGTTCCCTGAGGGTGCGTGTTATCTGATGAGGCTAGAAAGCTGAATCGATCACTGCTTCAAATCCCTTTAAGCTTCAGAGATCCAAAAGATATTTGCTAACCCCCTCTTGGGCTACGCACCAGGCCACACGGCTAGGAAGCAATTTTCACTGCATTTTTACTGATTGCTTACTTCTTTATTCTTCTCTTAAGGATTCAAAACAGACTGATTAATCAGAGCACTCGAAATACCAAAAATCAAAACAGTTTCCATCTGGAACGCAATCAAATGGAGGGCACAGGCAACTCACAGAATGACATTGTTTTTCAAGAAACAAGAACGGTTACAAAGGTTTGTGGCAGGGGAAAATTGAGAAAGTTCAACACATGCTAGTCAAAGAGAGGCGATTTACGGAAAACAACCAATCTGCCCTTTCAATAGGGAAAAAATTAATCGGCTTGGCAGAACGTAGATGCCATGTTATATGTTGTTCCCAAGGTTCTGAATTTCTTCTGTGGGCCTTTTTGTATTTTGAAGCAGTGGAGCGGCAGTTCACAGACGCGCAGAGGAACGTGGACGAGAGCTGTCAGTCTCTGTGTTGAGTGGTGAGGTAATGCTGCAGAGACGTAATAAAGCTGTGGGCAAAAATGTGTAACATCGTGGGCAAATGGTTTTGTCATGATCAGAAACTGCTGTGGTGCTCATCTGATGAGAGGTGGGTGTGACCCTTATGGATTCTTTAATGGCTGGTACCAGATTTCACATCCAGTATCATTGTCCTTTGGGGACAGACATTATGCAGCCATTAATTTTTCCTTCAAGCGAGAGTTTTGTTGCCGTGATTCATTTTTACTTGATATTAATACTTGTCAATCTGTACACTGACTCAACCTATGGGCGTGATATTAAAGGCAATTGAAGACATCACTGAAGGCAGATCATGCAACTCAATTGTGTACCGCAAGCCTCTATAACCTTTCACTGAGCAACAGGCAATCACATGAGTGTATCTCTTTCTGCCTTAAAAGAAGTACAGCTGAGCTTTAATTTTTTGTTTGAGACTTGCTGTTGCAGAACAGATATGTCATACAAAGATCCAAAAAAAGCATTGAAACCTAATAAAAACTACATCAGACTTCCTTCATTGTCGTTTCATTCTGTCCAGATTTATATTTTTTATTAAACATTTCAATTTTATTGAATTTTAAACCGGATATTACCAAATTTGGATATTCTCCAGAAGCTGTTGTGCAATCAACAAACAAGCAAACAGGAAACTGTCCATAAACATAATGCCTATGTCAGCTGACAAAGAAGTGCTTCAGAATGAATTTAAATCGTGTTATTTTCTTTGCTAGTATCTTCCTCCCAATTGTTTGGCTCACTCTAGCCTTCCTATGACATCATAAGTTGAGGACGTGATGATGTCACACATGCTGGCCTTTACCTGGCCTTTCTCCCCCCCCAAATGTGTTGCAGGAGTGCTTAGCACATACACTCATACCATTTGGCATGTGTTTATTGGCAGAGAAGGGTTATGTTCAAGGTGTGTGTTTAACTTGGATTGACTGTAATCTTTTAAACAAACAAACTGCAAACTAAAGCCAAGCCTTGACACCCAGCTGGCAAGGCCTGCGGTCAGCGCAGATACGAATGTTTCCTCACTTCCCACACAGACACATCACACAGGGCCTGTTTCTCCCAGCTTTGTCTATTTCTACAAGTGAGTTCCAGGGTTATTGCCGTATTGGTTCCAAATGGTGACAATCAAGCAAGAAGTGCTTGGAGTACCTCCAATGCATATTTGTTTTGGCTTAGCATTGTAAATGTTTATTGAGTATCCGGTTTCATCCCTCTCTCGGGTTTCCTCCCCACATATCTTCGGGCTACATCGGATGCTGCCACTTGGTTGGGACGGTCAAGCCTCATCGCTCGCTGCTGACCCATGATGGTTCCATCCATCCCGGGCGCATCCGCTCTTCCCCCCAGTAGACGTCCCACTGAGACATCCTTCATGGATCATTGATATGCACCCTGCCAAGGTGTGGCCCTTTGCCACTAGTAGGCCCAGGACTCCATCTTTGAATGCGGCATGCGGTGGACACTTAAAAGCTTTGAAATGGGGGGGGGGTGATGGAGGACATGCTGAGTGGCTCCAGTTTCTCTTTTCTGCCCTGACCCTGGCCTTTCCTTCAGCCACCCCCCCACCACATCACGCCTTGTGTTCTCTATCACGCTTCCCATATTCCCAAATTAATGCCAAGGGCTGCTCTGCTTTGGATTTGTTATACACTATTAGTTCATATGATCTGATAAGGGAGTAGCCCATGGAGAACAAACAACTATATCCAAATACACACGTCATAGCCCACATGTGTTTGTATTTGACTAATTGTATTCTTAACTGGTTTCTTAACACGACTTGCGTATTTAGGCCATCCTGCTTGTGCATAAACATTTCAAATGTAAATAATCCTTAGTAATCCTTTCAACAGTGTGTACTGTATTGCATCAATGCCTCAATGTGCACAGGTATATGTTTTTTATTATTATTATTGTCTTATAAAATAGACAGCTGCTGTTGTTTTGGTCTGGTAAATGTTGCAACTGGAGTTCATTGCAGCCCATAAGATCCATTTGGAGCGAAGTTGTGAAATCTGGCACACTGATTCGGAGGGGTGTAAATGGCCTCTTGACTCGTTTGGGGGTCTCGCAGTCAAACCCTCTAGTGCTTCCATCAGCTCCAAATCAGACTTCTGTTTAAATGTATTATTTCCTTCCTAATCCCAAGTTAAATCTTTTTTTGTTTCTCTCATAGTTATCGCATGCAAAAGCAGTTAAATGTTTTGCTACAAATAAAAATATGTTTTGGTAATGTTCCGAACAAGCCTCACAGAAGATGCTTATTGTACCCGTTTCTGTATCATGTTCTGATGAATTTTACAGTCAACGAAGAAAAAAGTCAAGCTGCATCTCTGCAAAGCTTTGTTCTAATAAATCTAATCTTAATTCACCTCCATGATCTAGCAAAACTGTAAAGTATGTCATCGCTGTTTGTAGCTCCAGTATATTTCAGATTTGCTTTATTCTATGAAGGTCTCATTTCCTGTCTTCAGGTTTCTGTTGCCCTCATTTATTGTTTCCAGGTGTGTCATTTTAATTACTCATATTAAACTCTTTGTTCTTGTGTATTTTTGTAGTCCTGTTTGCCTTGTTCTACGCTGAGTCTTACCCTGTACAGATGTATAGCATGTTGGGGAATCTTGTTCCATCTGTGCCTGGTTCCGTGTCTTTAACATATGGGTTGTGCTGTTTTACCTTGAATTAAAAATAAGCTGCACTTAGATCATTACAACCTTTTGCTCCTTTTGTTGAATATTACAAGAAATACTGCTAAAAAACAGCCTAATGGCTGCAATAGTTCGGCCATTGTGTGGGTCTAGAAGGAAACTTAGAATTCAAACAATAATTTGCAAGATTTCCTCCCCTTTTTTTGGATTGAACCAAAACAGAACAATCATCACTAAAAGATTTATTTTGTTTTTAGGCAATACCAGAGACCATCTTTTCCAACATGTAAATCAGCTGAAACACAATCGCTTTCATCGGATGTTTTTTAAGCCCACATTTGGAAGAAGGTCAGTACACTCGCTAATCTTGCCAAGTCATTTAAGCATCTGCTTCAAGACATTTGTTGAAGCAGTGTCTTTAGTTTTGCATGCATCCGTTGTGATTGTCTGAGAGGAAGTGACATTCTGCAGAAGATCATCATCAGGTGTTGAAAGTACAGTGTATATGCTGCTGATGAGGTCAGCCTGTGTATTAACACACGCTGCACATTAATTGTTATGCACACGAGGGAGATCTCGTTAACATCTCGTCAGTTTCTCATAGACAGCAGTTTGGTTTAAATGTGTTTCTTATATTTTTCTCCTCAAAAGACTCCAGTGCGCTCACTCAGGATGGTCTCCTTCAGAGTTTTATAAGAGATCTTAACAGTATTGTGCTCAGATTTGCCAAGACGCCATTCTGCGATCAAACATTTGAGATTGCAACATGAGGTAAAAGGTTTCTCATATTCTTCCAAAAACAAATTATTTGGGCTGCACATTCATTTCATAGCTCTGTAGTCTTACTGGCATGTCAACAATTGTGCCAACATTTGTCAGTTTTTCCTCCTACAGACTTGTAGGAGAAACCTTTGAGATACTGAAACACTGAAATAAGACCTCCGAGAAATCTTGTGAGCAATGCCCGAGCAGTTTGTGAGCAGTAACGTTTTCCTAACGGTATTCTCCAGAAAAAATCAAATGGATCGTAAGGACTGAATGCCACCTTTAGAACATAAAAAAAAATTCATATTCCATTTCCAGGTATTGTCTGACAGTCTGGAGGAGTTTAGGGTGTGAATAACTGTGGATCGGGAACAAAAGTGTTAAACACACTGAGGAGTGAGTCTCAGCTGACCTCTCTCACACACTCCTGCTTTCCCTCTGGCTGTGGAGGTCTGTGCCAGGTCCCTGCTGAGTAACAACTGCATATGGGGCCCGTAACTCAGGTCAGATGCTTTGTCAGCATCAATTTATTTGTGAACTATTCATGTGACGCTTTCAGACACTTGTTCTTGAATTACTTGGGAATGGCTGTGCCTGCCAGCTGCTTTTGAACTGAAGCATGCCATGTCAAGTGGCAATGAATATGGTCTGATTATAATATCAGGATTGCTGAAAGAGACGATCCCCTGTGACTCAATATGTATTGTTGTATAATAAAACGAGTACAGATAATTATTTAGTTGATTTAGAGTTGGATTTTAGTTTCTGTATATCTTTTAGTCATAGATCTGCCACACCAGAAAATTAAAGTTTACAGAATGTTAATTTGTGCGATGACACTTCGTTTGCAACGTAAACACTGCGTTTAGTTTTGTGTACTGACAGTCTGAATGGTTAGACAAATATAAGTGCATTCCATCATTAGAAAGTACACAAAGCACTCAAGCGTGACAACACACACACACAGGACTGAAATAAGCCTGCCAATCTACGTTTCCTTTACAATGTTTGGCTCAGGCTGCGATTATTACCAAAAGCTTAAACAAACAAATGAATTCCGGCCCTTGGGTTGAGTTCACCGTACCGGACAAAAAAAGAGCTGTTTCTGTTGTGACTGTACTGTTCCTATCTGACGTGGGGATTTTTTTGATGCCTATTTCCTTTTCTCGCCTTTTGTAAAGGTGTCTTAGACATTCCAAGGTGCTACAAAGCCTCTACTTCCTAATTGCGCAGTATTGTTTACAGAGGGCTTATTGAGGGACAGAGTTAGCGTGCGGGTGCGGACCAAGAGAAAAGATCTGTCAAAACCGTCTGAGAAGAATGATAACAAACACAAGTCTCTTCACATATACATTGCTTAACTTTATTTGTGTTTTTTTGTCCGTTATGAAATTCACTATAATTACATATAGTACAATAATGGCTATTATTTTCTACAAAAAGATTGCATAAATAATTTAAATGTTGAAATTCGACAAAAAATAAATATGCAGTTCATTCTTTGTAACAGTCTTTTGGTCGGAGAGGGTGTGGATCTGTTTGTCGAGCACTCCTTCATTTAGAGGATACCTCTTAAAAAGACCACACAGGTACGGTATGTACATTGCTATTTATGGCAGCTCTTGTTTACATTAGAAAAATCCCTTCCAGTTGCCATTTCAAATACACAATTGAAGAATTTGCAAACATTGTCAGCGCTGTTTGGAAAACAGAGGCGATTAGGTCATGAGCAGATAATGTTAGAGTTTGTTGAAATATGAACCAAAAAGACTAAAGCGGGATCGTGGAACGGCCATATTTGTGGACAAAACTGTCCAATTTGGCTTTCTCTTATTTCTGAATCCTGTACAATATACATCCAGCCAAAAATCTCAAAGTTAGAATCACTTCTCATTTGTCTCATCTTTTCTGTCAGAAAGCAGCTGAGGCCACAGAAGAGATATATCTTCACTGAAGACTTTTGTAATGGATGTAGGTAATAATTTAGATATCTGCTAGTGATTGCAGATGGCTGAATATCTCCAAATGGTTTCCATTGACGAAGGGTGCAGCGGAGTTCTCTGCCCTCAAGGTAACACGAGGCAGGATCGCTGTAGATTCTCCTGCACATGTGGGCCACTTTCTCGGGTGTTCTAACAAACAGGAACTGACCATGTCTAGAGGAAATGGCTTTTTATGACTCAAATCCTAAACACAGTAATGGAACTATTTGGTAATTAGGACAAGTCACAAGAATACCGATTGCGGTTCTTGACCTCTGGGGACTTGGACCGTGGAGGGCTGACACAACTTTTTAAACTCTCCGTAACGCGGCCCTAACTGCCAGTTCCGATAAGTTTCTTGTGGAAATGTGAAGTTGCAGAACCTCGCATAATGACTGGCTCAGCTCCCCAACCTGTCAAGAGGACTCATGGGTTGGTTAAGTGACCAGGGTTAAGAATTCTGAGCCTCAGCGATCTGTCAACAGCTGTGTGTCTCTTGGGCCCAACAATGCCGGACAGTCAAATCATACTGTATGCTGCGCCATGTCCCAAAAGAGGATGCCAAATCTGGTATTGAAACTTGTACATCGGCGACATGTTTTTAGCACTTGGTGGATGAGTTGAGTGTTTGGTGTTTGACCTTGGTTAGCTTGACCTTTCAATGAACTTCAGACTTGGAATGAACTGCTTCGGCAAGAGTGGGGAGTTGTTCCTAAGGAGATATTTCTTCCCTAAAATTATCATGGACTGATCGACTAACACATTCCCTGAACTAATCTGTCACAACAGCATATACCTCTATTTCACTCCAAGTCCATTAGTTCTCTGGTGTTGTGTCATTAAAAATCTCTTACTAGGACTGAGCACGTACAAACAGTGAGACATCTGAAATACATTGGAAACCCGTTGTTTGGCAACAAGTGCGTTAAACTGTAATTCGTCTGTTCAATTATTTCCTTCCCTTGTAGTTTAGGATTGCCGTCTCGGAAGTATGTGTGTATATAGGTGCGTTTGTATGTATGTTTGTGTGTGTGAGCAAGCAAGAGGGAGAAGGTTTATCAGTTCACACACAGTTAGAACCTTCTTCTCAGTACGAATTGCTGCTGAGCGCCGGCATTTTGCTGCGACCGCGTCCCTGCTGAAGGCGCGCATGCTTTTTATTGCGCCTGGGCTTCTGGGAGGTCGACTCCTTGGCATCCGATTGGTTGTGGTGGCGAGTGTAGCGTTTGCATTTGCAGGAGGTGACTACCCGGATTTTGTACGTCCTGTTGGGGCCGTTTGGACACTGGAGCTGTATCCTCTGCGTACGGGAGTGAGCGGGAATACAGCGGTAATCGGAAGAACTGCTTCTCCACCATTTTCCCCTTAGAATTGAGTTTGGCATCAGGTGAGATGGAAGGCACTGACCGGAACACACCAGTTCCTTTACAGGCTTGACGCTGCGACAGGATCCGTCGGTAATGTAGCGCGTGGATCGCAGCTCCCTGCAGCTCATATCAGAGGCTCCTAGCGCACAGAAGAGAAAAGAGGGAGAACAGTGGATTAAGATGTTGTGGAAAACAAAACGCTGCCGAAAACATAACATAGAACTATAATAAGTTAAATGTTTTCAGAATCGTTTAGGGATGCATCTCAAATAAAACGCAGCTACCAAGGCTGTTTTTTATTTACTCATAATGGCCGTGTTTGACATACTGAGGATTTAGGAGGGAAATGTTTGTTCTGCATTGCACAAAACACATTTTAATCTCTTCCTCATTGTTATATACACAGGCATCGTATACACAACAACATTTCAAAAGTCAATTTACCATGAAGAACATTTTTCCCTTCAGAGAGGAAATATGCAATCGAACTTATAAGTAAAACGATGCGAATTGTACACAGGCACATTTTCTGGCTATAGATATGGGGCTTGTGTGTTCTCAGATCAAGGTTGGAACTGATTCTAAGTGAAATACAGAAAAGATAAAATAGTGAATCAGATGAGATTAAAGTTAAAAAGTTTGTCCGACAGCAGGAGCGTGAAGTATTGTATAAAAAATTGCATGAAGTTATTTAGTTCAACGGCTCATCGCTGCTTAATCACAGAACTGTATGTCGTCTGTGTCAGATAAAGAGAGAAAACTGAGTGGAAAGACACGTTTCCTTGCGTAGCTCTTCTCATGGAGAAGAACAAAGGATTTATATGTCTGATGAGTTCAGGTTCTGTCTCCCATGATTCTCCAAAAATCTGATCTAATGTTTTACGAGGGCGCGTTGTGAGTGTGGGAAGGAGCTGGATGAGAGCCAGGCAAAGATCAACATATCTCCGCATGACCCCACACTGACCACCAGAGAAACTGTACACGTCACCCGCTCTAAAGCCGCGCATACATGTGTGATTTACCCACCTCATCCCACCCCCCACTGAGCGAGCGAGTGTAACATACATGCTTGCCTTGATAACTGTTTCCTTATGCTACACAACATCGTTTTGATAGTGTTCACTAACCTAATCAGATCGCCTCACATCCGTGGTTTACTTTACGAATTGCCTAACGTTTCATTTTTATTAATAATGGTATAACGTTATTACTTTTATTATGGCAGAAGTTATCTGTGTATTTTAATACCGTGATTAAGCATTAAATGAAAACTTTATGAAGAGATTACCCAAGCGTACTTTCCCCAAGTCAAAATACAGACTAAAGTGAAGTTTTTGTGTCTTTGCTTTAGTCCAAAGTTTTGACTTGTTTTCTGGAAACTAGCTCTTTTGTTTTTTTTGTAAACCTCTGATTTACACACACACACACACATTGTACGTTGTAGGTCTGAATTCACAATAGTTTTGCTTTTCACAGGTGGGATTTATTCACTTACATGGCAATACCCTAAAGAAACGACCCCTTAGAATAACTTCTCACATTTGAAGCTGCCCAGAAACCATACTGTTGCAATTAGATAGTTATGGCAAGGCAGACCTTTACTAATTATATAAAATTGTGGAAACAACGAGGGTTTATCAAAGTTAGTCCATCACTTGAGTTGATATAGCATCGTGCCTGTGTCCTCAAGCATGCACAGCTAGCTTTGAGCCTTGATTTAAAAACAGCCACGTCTGTTTAGAGCCAACACCGCTGTACGGTCTTGTGGAAATACATGATTGTGGAATGGTTGAGCGTGCTCTACATATTAAACTATAAAATGAAGAGCGAATTTCCAAACACTGGTTGGTTTAACACATTTTGGTGACCAAAATTATTAGTTAAAATAATTGTTCTTTATTTACCCTGTAAACAATTTATTTTGTTGTGTGTAGTCACTTTTTAAAAGCCTAAACAGAAATTGCGAATCAGTTTTATGCGCAGTGCACAGATATCGTTTATTTGACACTGTATTTTCTTTGTCTTTTACCTATTTGTAAGTCCCATGTTTTACTACAACAACACACTCTGTTTTTGTAATTGTCGATTAATTAAAAATATGAGAAAAAAATACAAATAACAGCACATCGCGATAAAGCGTTTCAATGCGTTTTACAGAGTTTATTTTGAAGCCCGTTGCTGCTTCGTGCGCTATGCATCCATCACTTATGTAAGTTTTGGTGGTTCGTTTATCAAATACATCTATAATAAATAAAATATTTTCGATGCCAAACAAAAAAACATGTCGAAGCTGAATAATGTCATGATATCATTAGGTAGTAAAAAAACGTTAACTACTAAAATAACTACTTTAAGGAAATTCAATCCCTATTTAAAAATCAGTATTTTATTTAGCTAGGATTTGGAGCAAAGCAACCTAGAGGTACGTTCATGTTTATTTACGTTAAAATAGCCCACGCATATCTATTAAGCATCCGTTTCTTGTACTTACCGTAAGTGTGTGAGTTGGCTGATGACCTTCTTCCGCCGTTCTTAGCCCGGTTCAGTGTGTTGTTGTCAGAAAGTATCTGCTCCTCGGGTCGCTGCGTGTCCTCCAGGTATTCGGGTATAATTTCTGTAGCATCATTTTTAAAAACCCTCCATCCGTGCGCGGCCGTGAAACATTCCTGCAGTAGCAGCAGCAGCACCAGCCGCGCGCCGCAGTGCACGAGCGCCAAAGACACCTGCATGTTGGAGAAGAGCGCAAAACGTTCAGCGGGGCAAACTCGGACCGATTTCCTCTTCTCGTGAAAGGCTTGCCTTTTTAAAGTAGCACAGGTTTCGCAAAAGCCCAGACAATTTAGCGCTTACACGAAGTGGGAGGGGTTTATTCTGACTAGCTCATTCAGAAACTTATAGGGAGGAGGGTGCACGCGCAGAAATGTAAGGTCAACTTGAGAGAGAAGAGCCATTATCTGTGTTTTCCCAGCAGTGAGACAGCGCTGTTTTACTCGGTGCCTTTTGTCCATTGTGTGCATGCAAATAATTAAATGCATTATTACACATAGGCTGCCGTCTTTGCACATTAATTTTACATTAGTTCTGTCAGTCTTTTATGGGCTGAAACGGGTTGAGTATTCAGGTTATTCAGAATTATAAGCTTGCTTTATAAATGACGTAGATACTGAGTGTATTTATGTGGAATGCTAACCATAGCTATGCAGACGACACCCAGCTCTAGTCTTATCTCTTAATAACTACAGCTACACGTGCCAAGAATTACAGAAACTTGTTCACGCGGTCATAACCAGCAGGGTGGACCACCGCAACGGCCTACCCAAAAAGCCATCAGACAGCTGCTGCCTGGATTCTCACCAGAACCAAAACAACGCGCATCTTTACACTAGCTTCTATTTAAAATCGACTTTAAATATCGTCAACAGTTTTAAGTGCCTAAATCTAAGACTTCAATATATCACAGATATGCTTATTGTACACAAACTCAAGACGTCTCTGATTATCAACAATGAGTCAGAAATATCCAGGGTTCCCTCAAAACTCTCACTGTTATTATAATATATCTTAAATAATTTTAACATTCAGTTTTACATGTTTTCTGCTTGTGTCATTCCCTTTATGATGCTTTTGCAAAGTATCTTGAGTTATCACTGTAGCAGAATTTTGCTATATAATAAACCAGCTTTCCTTATATGGCATCTGCCTCACATCAGCGTTAACAGTGTCTCAGCTAATGAGCTGATGTTTTGAATCAGGTGTTAAACGAGACATCCTAAACGTCCAGTGCTGTGGGTCCGGGGACTGACACGTTGTACAAACACTGCCCTCTGGAGGGAACCCTAACAAACAAACGCTCTGTGTTATTTCCCTATTGCAAATCATTCTCCAGTCTTCTGCATTATTTGAAAATATTTAAATTAAGCCAATCATC
Organism: Botia almorhae; assembly: GCA_036877575.1. Lineage (NCBI taxonomy): Eukaryota > Metazoa > Chordata > Actinopteri > Cypriniformes > Botiidae > Botia > Botia almorhae. Next base: position 34,553 of record JAZGTJ010002029.1, read on the forward strand.
AGATAGAGAATAGGTCCCCATATGTGACACTTGTCCTTGTTCTAACTGTATTATGTATTCACTGATTATTTAAGCTTAGAAACAGAAGGGCAGAAGATATTCTGACACAGTGCACATCACAGGCCCAGTGTGATTGTAGCCTGTGTTCATTCCCTGTCATTCAGCGGCTGTTTTTATATCTCCTTGGGTTTGTGCACAGACAACACAGTCTCCAGGCATGTTTTATCAAGATAGCAGCTTCAGCGCTCAGATGTGTTCCAGATCTACAAGAGCTGCCAGAATGAGATATTTTTATACAAAAGAGAAAAGTTAACGCTATGTCAAAGCCACATAAACAAAGCATTTAACTCTCTTCTGGGCTGACAGGGCTGGGCTCCAATGCTCATGAACTACAAATACACTGAATTGCAGCTGAGCAATGTATGTTGTCAGATAAGATGGAACTTCAGTTAAGTTAAGCTTCAGGTCAGTTAAGTTAAACTGAATTATTACAGTTGAACAAAATGCCCTTAACCCTGTTTATTATTTTTACCACAGGATTTGAAGACACAATAAAATTAAAATAGACTGTTATTTTTTTATGGAATATTGCAGTGTTCGTTATAAAAAATTTATCCATGCATTTCATTAATTTTTTAACTTCATGTGCCCTACCAAAATCAAAAACTGGTCCCCTTCAACGGTCAGTCTGCTGCGAGTTTTGAAACGCCAAATTTCTTTAATACAATCAGTTCTCAGTGGAAAAAACACCCCCAGTTTCACTCTGAATTACGTCACAACACTGAAATCTTCTAGAACTTCCTGTTCTGGCGGACTTTAATGTTACATGTTATTAAACTACTGTTTATTATTTTTCTTACACATACATTGTTTTACAGTGTGCTGCATTTTAGCATTCAATTATGTTTGTCATAAAATAGGAAAACTGTTCTGGAGTCAGAAGCTAGAGCAAACATCTTAGTTGATACTCCGAGGAAGTTGTCTCCAAGCAGAGCAGGAGTCTGTAATCCAGCCCCTGAAGGACTACTGTCCTGCAGAGTTTAACTCCAACCCAAATCAAACACGCCTTGAACCATCTAATCAAGCTCTTTAGAATTACTTGAAAATTACAGGCAGGTGTGTTTAATTTGGGTTGGAGCTAAACTCTGTTAGACAGTGGCCCTCCAGGAGCTGGATCGGAGACCCCTGCTCTGAGGCGTCTAGTCACCAGACAGATAACATTTCATAAAACCTGTCAAGAAGGAATATATTAGTGTGCGCTGAATCTTCCAGCTGTCCTAAGGACTGATGTCTCATTTGGAAATAGTGTCTTCACTGTAACGATTCTATATGAAGCAGCTGCAGAAATTGAAACTAAAAAAAACATTTTATGTCATATTTTATCCATGTCTTATAAAGTACACCTCTCGACCCGCTTCATCCATGTTTGGCCCAATGTGAACCTTCAAACTTACAATAATACCTCGCATCTCAATCTGTCGAGTCATTTGTCATGAATAGCACATTTTTATACTCCCAGCAACAGGCTGAGGGATTAACAAAAAATGGAACCATATTTCAAAAAGTTTGAATAACCCATGATTGGTCATCACTGGCTGCATCATTCTGCAGCACTTCGGAATCGAAGTCATGTTTTAAAGGAGTTCATTTGAGTTTAGGAGCAGACGAAACCTCAGCTGTGGTTTTACAATGCGCCTCGGCAAACCCCGCTGACCGCTGAGTCCATGTGTTAACCACTATGTTCCTCGCTGCAGTACTAGAGCACGAACCAGTGCTGCCACAGGTGCTGTTCCAGGCTCTTACACTAATCGCCTAGAAAATTATTCATTTCACCCTTCAAACTGGTTTTATGGTCCTTACAAGATGTGCTTGCATGCGCGCACTGTACAGTTTTCCAAGCTAGCGTAGTGGGAAAAATAGCCTGAAGCCACTCTGCAAGTTCAGCGGTTTGAAGAAACATCGTCTCATTTTTATATCGCTCACTTTGAAAGCGTTATTATTCTCTGCTTTACTTATTGGTAGTTTTGTAAAGTTTTAAATCTCAGTAAACGTATGATTCAGCAGAACATTTACAGTGGTTTAAAAGTTATTTTGTGAAAGTTATTCATCGTTGTCAGTTACACACATTTCAAAGAAAAGCTAACTGGCTTATAAGATATGTGAATGTGTAAAATAAGGAGGATTGAAGTCACTAGGTTAGGAAACATTTTAAGAACTTATACGTTTATGTAAATAAAGCGATTGGTCTGACAATCAACATTTACTAGCACCACTGTGCTAAAATCTGGTCATTTTAAAGGAGGATTTGTACAATTGTGATTGTGAATTGTTAGATTGGTCTGGGCCTTGTCAAAACTAATTTTTTAGAATTTTACAAAAATATATAGTTTTGGAGGGTATCTGTCAGTACTTTCTAGTCTAGTTTCTAGTTCTTACTAACTAAGAGTAACTGAATATGTTTGTAATACAAAGCATGTGAACCATAACACATACAGATTTTACAAGCTATGTTGTACCGTTTCGGAATTTTGTGTAACGTTTTGGTGCTTTGATGAAAATCCTAAAACGTTCGGATTAGTGATTCATGACAAGACATGTTGCAGATTTCTCGCAACAGCTCGTAAGAACTGTACACCGTTTTTATTATATATGAATCACTCTTTCATTGAGTGTTAATTTCCAGGGTGGAAGTGTGTGTCCCAAGGAATCTGGAAACTGCAAGTGACATTGAAATCACCAAATCTAAAGCAGATTTTTAATTGCACGGACACACTGAATACATATTAACGTGATTCATTACCAGAACAGAACAACGCACTTGTATGGAATGTCATAATTGTCATAATGTCTCCAGAATGCTCTGGAAAGGTGTGTTAATTAGCCATGAACGTATAAAAAAACTCTGAGCATGCAGGAATTTATTTGGGCTCTAAGAGAAGGAGGAAAAAAGGAAGTTATTTCAAGGGCCCTTTTCAAAAAGCACCACAAGTTTCCTTTTTATGGGATCAATAAAACAAGATAACAAGCATGTGAAAATAATCTCGGCCTCTGTTATTGAATCCAGTAAAGACTAATTATAAGCAGAACTAATAAACGGTTATGCCACTGACTGTCATGTAAAGGTAGCTGTGGATGGAGTAGCAGGAGAGACATTCCCACCCGCAATAACTGATCTGGAAAACTCACTTTTTAACCTGTGCCGAGAAAATAAACCTGCCTTGTGCGGACAGGTTTTAGCCTGTCACTGTGTGACCGTCACTTCCGTCTGTTTTCTCCATGCTGTCGATTTGTCACGGATCGTCAGTGACAGCAGACTTGGTCTGTGTGATGCGTACTTTATGATAATGTGTGTTATTACAGCCTGTACCATTTTGTTTTGCGGTGAGAAGTCATTTATGTCGTCACTCCACCAAGTTATTTATTCACATATCGTGGGGATAAAACGCCCACCGCAGAATCTGTACAGATATCAGCTGCACACTGTAGTGTAATGATCGTGGTTACTGTAATTTCTCACATTTGGAATCACATTGAATGATTTCATAAACACTTAAGATCAAAAAGCATAACAGTTTTCTCTCTGTCCTCCTATTGTTCTCTGCCGCCCATATTTCAGCTCTATTACACGTCCTTCAAATCCAGCGAGTGAATTAATACTTGACCTTGCAATTTAAGGGTCAACTGCGCAGCCTGTCCCTCATTATCTCATATTTCTTCGTTGTATCTTACTTCTGGCTTTATTTGTGCGTCGGCGCTGCAGCAAAAGTGCCTTTTCATGTGGTTTCTGTGCCTGTGGATAATTAGAGATCATTACAGTTGATTCCTCACGATAATGAGGCCGTTCTTTAGATGTATATAATGCGTCGTGCTACGCTGCCGTGAACAAGTGCAGTGTCTGTATTTCGCAGCCGAAATCAAACAATGGCTTTTGGAAACAATAACAGCACGTCCAGCTAGGTTGGAATAATAACAGAGGCTGCAGTTTCCTTCCTCTTTGTTTTAAAATCAAACACACCCACCAGTATCTCACCAGTAATCTGGGAACCGTAGAAGCCAGACAGCCAAATTCTGGTCTTCCTTACATGACAGTCCTGTAATAAATATCAGACGCACTTGGCAAGACACGGCAGGACCGACACAACAACAGAGTGCAGGAAGATGAAACGAGCAACACCACTGCGGGCACAAGTGCTTGGAAGAGGATCTGAAGCCCATCCATTCCGAGGCTGCTCTCTCCCATATTTCCCAATAATTAGCGCTGCTGCACAGATGTTCCTTTTTTCCTTACGTTTTCATTGTGGGAGCATGCCGTGGAATGGGACAAAAAGTTAAAAAGGAGGAAACATCATGTGCTTTTTATTTAACAAAGTCATTAAAGAAGAGTAGAAAGAAGTTCACGAGAAGTGCCATTAATCGCGCATTTTTTTTATAGATTACCGAAGGACTTGATACGTTTCCTCCGTCGGTCGTTAAGAAACTTGAGTTCTTTTGGCAAAGTGTTAAATGTTTCAGGGTTTAAAATCTAAGCTGGTCGGCCTGTCTGTGATTGTAAAATATTAAATGCTGATATGTACCCAATATCATAACGTATCTCTTCACCAAATTTACACAAGTATATTACTTAAAGGATAGTTCACCCAAAAAAAAAACGTTCTGTCAACCCTTATTCACCCTCATGTGCTTTATATTTTATTTTTAGGTGAACTGTTTCGTTAACATGCACTTTGTGTGTGAACAATGCAAAAGATGATTCTCTCACCTGTAACTGGCACTATAATCTTTATCATGCTGAGTCCAGCCAAGACCCAGCTGTTGACTTGCTTTGAGTCATGATCAGTCCCACAGGCATTGGTTTTATCTAGTGTGTGTGTGTGCGAGTATTTACTTAGCAATTTACTGGGGACAAAACCTGACATATCTACATTTACATTTATGCATTTGGCAGACGCTTTAATCCAAAGCGACTTACATTGCATTATACTATACATTGTTTCTGAGTTTGTGCAATTCCTGGGATCGAACCCATGACCTTGGCGTTGTTAACGCCATGCTCTGACCACTGAGCTACAGGAAGTCTAAGCAAAATCTCCTTTTGGGGGTGTCCTCATTTGTATTATATTTGTATATGTAAGTTTCCTGTCAGGGTTAGGTTATATTGCTTATACATAGCTGTTTATATAAACAATGGAATGTCCTCAAAAGATAGATTTGATAGATAAGTAAATATGTGTGGTTGTGTGTGTGTGTGTGTGTGTGTGTGTGTTTAATCATCTCCATAAGCAGAGGAGCCAAGCTTCTCAGCCTGCTCAATCTTAGCTGTTGTGTTCCTCAGTCTCGCTCTCCTGGTGTCTGAAATGCTTTATTTCTCCTGCTGCTCTGGTTCTGTGGTCCTGCACGGTTTGTGAGTGTGACAGGGAGGAGGCCCCTGGACAGCATTCTCAGAGGATCCCACAGCTGGGCTCGGGTAATTGCAGTGTGCGCAGGGTCATGGAAATAGATCGGCCCTAGTGTCAGGCCAATTGATTTGAGCGTTTTCAATGATCCTTGTGGATACATGAAGCCCAGGCTGGTCATCCCCAGCACCAGGTGTGTCGAGCAAATGCCGCAAGACCTCAAAGGCCATTCGCATCAAATCTCTGGGAAATTGTTCCTTGTGAATCTGTGACGGGGTGTTGGGCGCGAGCGTGCGTATGTGTCAAAAGAAAGTATTTTGTTAGAGTGTGGGTCATGCTATAAGGAGCACAGCACCCCAGAGGAAGAAAGATTTATGGTAGCTTTTGTCTCCATCTGTTGGAGACACACAATAAACCCTTACCGTAAAAAATAACTCACTGAAGTTTTTATTGGAGAAGAAGGCTATGTTTATGAATATGTATCAAAGTACTGCACGTTATTTATGCATTATAAATTGTTATATATGCATTATATATACACAAGTCTTAACCCTGCACCCATATTTTACAGTTATATCTTAAGAAATACATAAGATAAAAACATGATACAGCTCCATACGCTTTACAATGTGGTGAAGTCATATGCTGGGTCATTTTAAATTGGCTGCATGAAGGTAAATTTGCCTGTCACACAGAGCATTTAAGCCTGTATGTAGGTGAACATTATACCCTATTTATCTCTGTTACCTAACAGATGTAATTAGGGCTAGTGTGCTGGGCTGTAATCAAAGACCACAGAGACCCACAGAAATGGGCCGCATGCAACACAAGAGTTATTGTCTAACTAGTGATGAATTGTCTTACAAACTACCCTTGTACATGAAAAATGAGACACTCATCGTGCTTCTACCAGTCTAGGAAAAATAATATATGATTGCAACGAGCAATAGGAAACACGTTCAATGAGTTGCACGTGTATATATATTCAACTACATGTGTAATACGCGTAAACTAAATTAAGCTTAATGCATTTGTCTCGCTTTTTGATTTAAAAGAAACCGAATGTGTTAACTGCATAAAATGGCAATAATATGCAAATTTATTTTAATGCATTGACAGATCTTATCATTTAAATCTCTTTAATAGAGGTTTAATATCAGAATCAAGGTCTTTCCAACCTACTGGAGTACCACTGAGTGCATGACCCCTTTAAGAAATCCCTGATCTTATAAGAAAAATGCACAATGTTTTGATTTTAGCCATTTATTGTTTTACATCACAAAAGAAAAAGGCCGTTTTTCAATGTAAGAAAAATAACTGCGTTTTAATCAAGTGCACTTTAACAAACTGTCTGCAGAAGCCGTTTTCCTTGCTTTGTGAAGTCATGAATTAAAAATATATAATCCATCAGGATAAGGCTTTAAGGTGGGATGTTTAGCCGGCCTGTGTCGTGCGAATTTGTTTATTTTACTGCCGTTAAAATTATTCTGTAATTCCTGTCGTTTGTCAGATTACAACAACACTATGATGTTGTCAGTCAATCGAGCCCCCGACTAAACGTTTACAGATAATCTGAGTGTGAACATTTCTGGAAAAATGCCGAATTTATCATCACTGAAGTTTCTGTGTCCTTTACAGCAAACAAACGGTTAGTCGTTTACAATATCACATTACGGTAACAACACAAGTCATACAGGAGGAAGAGACGGAACACAGACGATATAGAGTTACGTGTAGTCAGCTGAGTGTGTGTGTGTGTGTGTGTTTGTGTGCGTTTGTGTGTACGCCTGAATGCAGCTATGCATTGCTGCCAGGAAAGGAGAATGTAGATGTGTAACTATGTCAAGTGTTTAACTAAACAAATGCTTCAAGCATAAATCAGCATTACGCCGTAGACGTTTGCGTTTACATTTACAGCTTTATGCACAAATAACATCCGTATTATTAAAATAAAAGTTTTAAAAGGTTTCAAACAACCGCGTCTTGACAGTGGACTTAAATACAAAATGACCAAGCAGCATTAAGACTCATTGTTATATATACAGTATATATATATACATATATATACTACTGACATCATTAAGCCATATAGTAGAACAACCAGACATTTCCATTCAATTGTCCCTGTAAGATTACATGTTGTTTATGTCTATACACTGTGTAACATACAATCGGATACATACAAAGAAAAGGCAATACATAGCGGGACAGTTTGTGCAAACCACACAGGGTTGTCAACACCAGATGGCAGTGTTTCACCTTCCGCAAATCCAGTTTCGGAAAAGGGTGCGTTCGTCCTCTGACGTGTTAAAGCCAACAGAGACGGCAAACACGTTTATACATTGTTCGAAACCTACTTATTTAAAATGTAAATTGGTGCTTTTTGAGGTTAAAAGTTGCAGCTACAAACTCGAAAAAGCACAGGCAGATTTCACCTCAGACATCTGAGAATGACTGATAAATCCACATAGTTTGCTTGGCACCGACCATCTTCATTGGTTCTCTCGTTTTGCGACGGCACACAGGTTTCCATAGCTACAGTTGGTTAGGTTGTGTAAAGCCTAGGTCTCCAGATTATAATTAAGGAATGTTTATAGTTTATATGCGTCTATATATAATAAATGTATCCATTTTAAATATACTTACATAAAAAATAAAATTCTGGATTTAACCGAATAGAAGTAGCTACCCAGCTAACAGGAAACGTTCTCAGAACGTTGGCTAACGTTCTCTAAAAGTTCTGTCAAGTCATCGAAAGCACTTTTGCAGTAATCTTAGTAGAAAAGTTTTGAATGTTATAATTGAATGTTATAGTTAGTGGAACGTTTTTAAACGTGACAGAATTAAAAATGTTTAAATAACATTTTTTATCATTTAAAAAATATAATTAAGTTAATTATAATTAAGCTAATACAAGTCTAAAAATCTGGACGTTTTGAAAGTGCCTAGAAGCGTTCCCGCATTTTTGTTACTTAACAGAAACAGTAGCAACAAATTAATATCTAAAATTGTTAGCTGGGTAGCTAACGTGAGTGATAATGCGAGTTAGTCTGCAACAGTGTCAGACAGACAGATCCTCAATGCAAATAATTTGAAAAACAAAAATATAGCAAAATACACCATTCCCCGTCACAGTGAAAGGAAAGAACAACAGCATAATATAAAAGCTTTCAGCAAACAGTGCTGAAAGTGTTTGGAACAAAACTGGTGTCTTCTGGGTAAATGACATCATGGTATTTAAAATTAAAGTGAATGTTGGCTATAATATAGTTGATATTTAAAACTGTTATCAGATACTGGTCATACACAAATATTATGGACAGTTCATATACATTCATATATGTCAACATCTAAATATGTATATACAAGTATATATCTGGAATATAGAAATATAAAAAAGAGGCATAAGTAGTGCTTTGTGTTATAATCTAGCCTAAGATTTGTACTATAATACTGGTGTGATATTGGAAAACTCTCAATTAGTAATAAATACTGAGAACCCCAGGGGACCTTATCATAAGAGCTATCAAACTGTAGCAGTGAGAGCCACGTTTCCCAAATTAAGTAACGCTGTTTCTTCTTTAAAGAGGTCATATCATTAAAAACGTTTCCCTTAAATTTGACTTAATACTCTAATACTTTTAGAAATAAATTCTAAAAATCGTAATTCTGAAACCCTTTGGATTGCTGATCTCAGAAACCTGATTATATTAGCACGACTGCCCACAGCAAGCAGTCACGCTGAAGCAGTGAGTAGAAATTATGATTGTTATTATTATAACTGCACTAAAACTAATGCTGAGAATTAAGTGTGGGGAAGTCCACCAAACCTTGTGCTGGTTCTTTATGTGTGTCACTCGCTCTGCATGTCCTAACATTGGTAAAGTGTGTCTGATCGTTTCAGTCTGATCTTAACAGATTGTGCAGCACATTTTGGTGCAGACTGTTCTGAGAACAGTGTAATGCAGGCTTTGCAAAGAAGCTGTTATTGAAGAAAAGGGTGGCACAAACTATACAGACAGCAAACCCGCAGCCTGTGGGGAAAAGTGATATAATAAAAGTCTTAAAGGCACAGCAGTAAAAAAAAAAACTAATGAAAAACAACCCATATAGTTCTAGGATCAGAGGGAGGACACAAAAACGTAGTGAGAAACAAAATGATGACTGTTTTTGCCCCCCCAAAAAAACTTGCCTTATATTTTAAGTGTATCTTAAAGTATGACATGACCCCCTTAAAGACTGAAACCGGTGTGGCAAAATACCCTAAAATTACAAGTTCGACAGTGTCGGCCACTATACTATATATAAACCGTAAGCACAGCATCAAAATCTGTTAAACCCAGTTGTAAAGCGATGCAGTTTTAAGGACAAGCTGTCCCCAAGGAACGCAGTAAACCTTATCTAATATTTTAACATGCCAATTTACACCTGCTTCCCTTAAATGTCACACGACGCACAGGCATCACATCATTTGCATGAGTTCCTGTGATCTCTGATTTGGGGAAAGGAAGACTGTAGGAAACAAACCTTGCATAAGGACACATCATCGGGCAGTTGACACAGCAGTGGCTCCTCCTCTGCTGGACGTGTTTCTGTGGTGATGACTGGCTGTGAACTCACGGTGGGCCAAATGTGTGGCATGAGACTGGCAGTGAATCAGTGGCGAGACCATATGAAGAGATCTATTGGGCTGACGTGTTGTCAGTGCTGCATAGAACCGGTCTGAACCTGTGTGTAAAGTCTGTTGAATCGAAGTGACAACGTGTGGACGGCTTGTTGTAAATATATCTTGTTGATTGTATGCTACCTCTTGGTACAACATGGAATGTTATTATATCTTGTTTGGTACGTAAATGGTTCTTTTAACTCCTGTTGAATCCTGATTTAAAACGCTGTAACGCCATTCAAATTTGGCTCTAGGTGTCTGTAAATGCAACATTTTTCATGCTTTTCGTACCTAAATTTTATACAAATAGGAATGACAATAGGAGCCCACAGAACGATTGTGCTATACTCTACAATCTTGACCGATGGCTGCTGGGCTGTTATGCTCCAAAAAGCTGAACTTGTGAGATGTACAAACAGTTGGGCTATACTGGAATGCTTTTATCTTCAAGGTGTTTTCTGATGAGAAATTTGCCACTAATTATCATGGGAAATGATGCAAAAAAGCGGAGCTGTGAAGACAGAAAACGCTGCCCTTGCTCCTTCTACAGCCTTAATTATTCAGATATGTCAGTAGATTTCCCTTTACCAGCCAGCTGGAAGCAGGAGTAATTACTCGGGACGCAAACAACACTGCGTGGGTGTGAGCTATATGTGTCTGTGCGAGTGTGTGTGTGTGTGTGTGTGTGTGTGAAACCACTGTATAACTCCATGCATATGCTCTGTTTGATCATACTGGATGTATGCATACATTCTCCTAAAATACTTGGACAGTCTTACGGGTAAATATCGTTTGATCGCTCGTTTGATCGTGCGCATCTGCATTTACATGTGTATCTAGAGGAACACGACCCTCAGAGGGGGCGAGTATGGAACACATGGAGATTTCCCATCATTTGGTCTTCAACTTGCCCTCCTTTGCCAGCTTCTCATTGAGTTGGCATAGCTGGTTTAGGAATCCATCATTAGGGCCGATCTCTCTCTTGTGCCTTACTGTAGAGGTGGCAACTCGCACGTCCATCTTGTGACGGAGCATGAGGTAAGCGATCACGATAGTGGGGGATCGGCTGTAGCCTTCGCGGCAGTGAACGTACACCTTTCCTAAAAGAGAAGACACATAAAGATTATGGTGTGTGTGTGTGTGTGTGTATGTGTGTGTGTGGTCCTTGTATTCACTATATTATGGGGACCAAATGCCCGCATAAGTATAGTACTACCAGTAAATTTGAACCTTGTGGGGACATTTTAGGTCCCCCTAAGGAAACAAGCTTATAAATGATATAAAATAATAATATAATAGCAGAAAGTTTTCTGTGATGGTTAGGTTTAGGGGTAGAGTTAGTGTAGGGGGATTAAATATATAGTTTGTACAGCATAAAAAACGTTACATCTATAGAATGTCCAAAAAAATGAAAACACAACAGTGTGTGTGTGTGTGTGTGTAGGCACATCACTGGTCTAGAATCATCAAGACCAGTTTTGAAAATATAAATGTGATTCTGTCCCTCTGGCCTCATCACAAACCTGACGATCACCCTCCAAACATGCAAACACACACGTACACATTCATTATTGACCTGCAGCTCTCCTGGAGGGATTCACCTTGCCAAGCTCAACTGTGCTTATTTGGCAGATGCTGCAGAGCATCTGAAACCCAAGCCCTCCTCCACCTACAGACCCGCCTACTGCCACTGTAGGTGGAGTTTTCCTAAAGGGGTGGAACAAAATCTGATGCCTTGTATACTGGCTCCAAAATTTACATTTGATCATACCTGCCAATAGCGTGTGAAATGAGAAGAACATGGAATTATTGCGTTACTGAATTATTAATAGTTGCACATACGCGTTGAACAGTAAAGTCTGTCATTTATCGTAATTGCATTATGTACATACAGTATTTTTTATTCTACAAGGAAAAAAGCCGTAGATCTAGATATGGTAAAATAACACTTTTAAAAGATAAGATTTAAGAGC